>JAVKPL010002736.1:0-101115 GCA_032173675.1 Gastrolobium villosum
ATTTAGTTTGACTTCGTAATTAGCTAATTTGTTTTATGAGGCTTTTGATTTGAATTCTGGGTTTTGCCTCTTCCCTTGAGTTTATACTTTACAGGTTTTTTTATTTTTTAATTTTATTTTGAATTTGAATGAAGTGTTACATTTGTCAAATGTCAACTACTTCTGATTGTAAAATAAGGAAACTTGGATATATATATATATATAACAGGTTTAGGCGGTTACCTTGAACGTGGATCATGATAAGCCTCGTCGTGCCATCATGGTAGGGCCCACCATTATAAGAGATAACTGGCCCATAACACTGGTAAAGCCTTTCCGGGTAAACCCAGTTAATTGCCCGGGTAACCATTCCCGGGTATACAAACCCGGAACAATATATATATATATATATATATATAGGGGCAGGATATTCTTACACCGGTGTAACAGTTAGAAGTCTGATACTCAATCTTGACCATTGATCCACTTATATCAAATGGCTCACATTACTAAACAATTTGAGCCCTTAGATATAAGTGCGATCAACGGATAAGATTGAGAGTGTAACTTACACTGGTGTAAAATGATCCTAACCCATATATATATATATATATGAAGGGCCGGCTTGGCTCAGCGGTAAGCTTGCTTGCCGTGGTGTGTCAGGTCGCGGGTTCGAATCAGCCTCTCTACAAAAAGTGGGGGAAAGGCTGCCTAGAGTATTCCCTTCCCCAGACACTCACGAAGTGGGTATTTGAACTGGGTCGGCCCTTTATATATATATATATATATATATATATATATATATAGTACATTATGTAAACATACAAAGGGCAATTTAGACCAAAAGGTCATGAATCCAATGTACTTAGATGACTGAATGTAGCTGTAAAGTATAGTTTTATTTATTAATTTTTTTCCTTATACTATAAAAAGAGAGAAGGGCCGGCTTGGCTCAGCGGTAAGCTTGCTTGCCGTGGTGTGTCAAGTCGCGGGTTCGAATCAGTCTCTCTGCAAAAAGCAGAGGAAAGACTGCCTAGAGTATTCCCTTCCCCAGACACTCACGAAGTGAGTATTTGAACTGGGTCGGCCCTTTATACTATAAAAAGAGAATGAGAGGGGATTTTTTTTTTTTTTTATACTTTATATATTTATTGGCTATTGTTTTCTTATATTCCATTTTGACTGTTCTGTCTTGAGTATAATAGATTATATTTGCTTGATTGCTTCAATCATAGATTTCCATTGCAGATCTTTAAACTGTTTAATCTTATGAATCTTTTCCGTAATTATTCTAAGTGTTTCCAGTTTCAATACTATTGCCATATGGATGTATGTTGGACTTGTTTTCGTTTTAAAGATGAACTTCCATAGCTGTTCATGTCAGGTGCGGCCAGTGGTGGAAACTGGATATGAAAACCTTTTACTTGTGAGATTGTTGCTAGAGTCCAGAACACCTTCCATCAGGAAGTCTTCGGTGGGTGAAATGTCTATGGCTCTGATTTTATCATTAATTATTAGCAATTGCAAGCTGTGTCACTTGAACTAGGTTTATAATTTATGATGATGCCAATGAGTGGCCTTGAATCTGCATCTGCTTTCGAATAACTAGAATGGACTCTGGACCTGTTGACTGATGTCATAGTTCTTGTGCAAGGTTGCAGAGGGGCTCACAGTTGAGGGTATATTGGAGAATTGGTTCAAGTTGAAGCCCATTATTATGGAAGAATGGGGTGAGAATAAGGATGATTTGATAGATCTTTTTGGAAAGGTTAGAGATGGATGGTTGGAGCAGGATTTTGCTACTTGGATTGGTGCAAACAGGTAGTCCAATCAAACCTCACTGACAGGGGATTAGTTTCTGATACTTATTATGTCAGATGAATTATGAGACACCTAAAGCATTATGCAGAGATATCTTTAAGCATGAAGCCACTGAATATTTGCATCTTAAAAATCATTTTATGTAGTAACATTTTGTTATTCTTTGCACAAGTCATAAAGTGGATTTCTTACTTTTAATTGGCGATGCTTTGCCTCTAGATTCTATCCCGGTGTTTCTGATGCATTGAGATTTGCAAGCTCAAGAGTGTATATTGTCACCACGAAACAGGTAATCAATTTCTCATCATGAATTAAAGTACATTTTATCAATTTCTCATCATGCCCCTTTTCACTTTGTGTTTTCTACTTCCCCACCACCTTGATTCTCTTATTGCAGAGCCGCTTTGCCGATGCTTTACTTCGAGAGCTTGCTGGAGTGATAATACCACCAGAAAGAATATATGGTCTAGGAACTGGGTTAGTAGTTGATATATTTTACCAAAATAATGCAGTGGAATATTTATATTTATATCATTGTCTCTCTTCTTTTTCTTGCTTTATTTTGATAAGTTTATCTTTCCTGGACCATCTTTAACTTCACCTACAGTCCTAAGGTGGAAGTTCTGAAGCAACTTCAAAAGAAACCAGAGCACCAAGGGCTGACACTACAGTAAGATAATGTTCTATTAGCAGTAATTAATGTCATTTTGGTTATGGCTAATTATATGAATAGAACTAAATCCTTGCTTGTAAAGATGTTTTACAAGAAATTAATTCCGGTTAATTTTAACCAGCTTTGTTGAGGATCGACTAGCTACCTTAAAAAATGTGATCAAAGAGCCTGAGTTAGACCAATGGAATTTGTATCTAGGTGGTACTCTCTTCCCTGTTTATAATTTTTGCACCCTCTCTCATTTTGTCTCAGTTCCCCATGTTGTGTATTATCACAGTTTTTTTTATTATTATTTAAAAAAAGGCGTGTGTATTTAATAAGGATGATTGTTTGGATCATGCAGGGAATTGGGGTTACAACACCCCTAAAGAGAGAGAGGAAGCTGCAGCTATCCCCAGAATTCACGTTCTTGAGCTCTCTGACTTCAGCAACAAGTTGAAATAGGAGTCTTCATTTATCAATCATTGAACCAAATATTTTCTTCCAACTCATGTATAAACAATGACAAATTTTCAGTGAACATAATCTTTCTACTTAGAAAGCCCCCCCTTTCCTTGTTAATTTACAGTAATTCATATCCTTCTTTGAGGTTATTGTTAAAATGGTCTGCTTTCTTGTTAAAATGTAGTTATTTATGTTCATACTACAGGACTGAAAGTAAAAAAAAAAAAAAAGCCGACCCAGTTCAAATACACACTTCGTGAGTGTCTGGGGAAGGGAATACTCTAGGCAGTCTTTCCCCTGCTTTTTGCAGAGAGACTGATTCAAACCCGCGATCTGACACACCACGGCAAGCAAGCTTACCGCTGAGCCAAGCCGGCCCTTCTTTGAAAGTAAGCATAATAGAAATTCTTGGCAGTGTCCAACAGAAACACATTCTTTGTAGATGTCCCTATAGTTAATGGTAAGGCAGTTCTGATAGCAAGTTACATCTACTTCTCTACAGAACTAGTAAAATCTTTCCCCTTCAAATATATAGATAAAACCTAGCCTAAGGCTAGTTGATGAATGTGAATACGGACTTTCAGAAGATTCAGATCCAGAACCCGTTTGAGAAAGAAATTATGATTTCTCAGGACTCAAATCTTTTAACAAAAATACAACTCGGATATGGTACTGCTAAATTTTTAAGATACTGCAGAATAGAGGAGTGAACCGATATCTGTGAACAAAAATTCTTTGTAGTTGCATGCTAAGTTCTTTTTTCCTATAATCTGATGTCCAAGAGATCTATTTTACTTGAAAAGCCGAGCCTGGACACATTCTGTTAAGAGTCTTTAACACCCTTCACCACTGACCCTTTGAAATCCATCATCACTGGGATTTCCAAAGTAAGAACGAAAAATGGTTATATGAGATTGATTGGTTTTCAAAGCATTCACTTTCAGCAATGATAATTTGGTCATGATAAAAAAAAAAAAAAACTACAATAATTTCAAGGTTTTCTTTTTTTGGCCAAAATTTCTCCCATCTAGAAGTGGATTCTCTTAGTCTTGCCAAATATAGCAAAGGTGATTACTACTTCACTAGTATTTAAAATTAAATGCAGTTTATCTATCACCTTAATTAAAAGAGGAGGAAGAAAAAGTTGTAAGTCAGAACTATAGAATTAACAAAACTGAGAGTAAACCTTCGAAAAGAAGTGACACAATTGTTTCATCTCAACTTGTAGGAAATTATATCTATACCGTTTAACTACAACTCAGTTTTCAAATTTCCATCAATTTCCTCTGGATCAGCATCATCTGTTTTGCCTTTCTCACTATTAAGCTTCTCAATAACTTCATCTAGAGGTGGATCTCCAGGTCTTCGGAAAAATTGATCTCCCATTTTAATCTCATATGCCTCTGATTGGTCCAAGACAAATTCCTTCAACTGATAACATGATACGAGTATGAGACATTATCAATAGAAAGCATCACACACTAAGGACATACAAATTTACTATTTCCTCTAGGCTGAATCTAAAAGCTAGTTTTTCATTAGAACAAGGAAGAAACAGAAGGTAAGGTTCACTTATTCAAATTCAACATCATTTACTTTAAATGGGGCAGGCAGGTGAAGAACATAATAACAGATTGTGGGTTGTCAAAATTAATGAGCCAAGCTGCTGCTTCTATTCTTTGTTCTCTATATTTAAAAAGAAATAAAAAAAAGCGCCTACCCAGTTCAAATACACACTTCGTGAGTATCTGGGGAAGAGAATACTCTATCTTTGTTCTCTATATTTAAAAAGAAATAAAAAAAAAAAAGTAAAAAGGGAAGCCATACCTCCTCCAAGTCTTTGATGCTGTCCATGTTGAACATGACTGTACTCAGATCAACACCCATAAACCTTACCCCAATAGCTCCAGTTCTAAGAACTTGTGTCCATTTCATGGCAATTTCAGCTACCATGTCCTAAATCAAACATGGAAAATGGTTACGGTACTTAACAATCACACAAAGTTTAAACTAGAAACCTCAATACATCATAAAGCAAATTATAGAACATCAAGTACAGATTAAAAGCTCAAGCTCCCCTCAAACTGCTCCTAAATATTTTTAAGTAACCAGTATGCAAGGGCCCCCACTTGACAATTTAACAAGATATGATATGATATACACAGGTATAAACAAATGACAAGTAGAAATAAAATAGTAAAAGTCCAATTTACTCCCTCCATCTTAGGAACACATGCACTTTCATCCTCAAATTTTGAAAAACGTGCAACTCGATACATAATATTACATATACTCTTCTAAAGTGAATTTTCCGTTAAACATTGATGGAAATTGGACTTTTCCCTAATAATATTCAACTTCAAAGTTCAATCAAAGCTCTATCACAAATCAGTGAATCAACATAAACTACACGAACTCCCAAGAACAAAGGACAGTGGCATGTCCATATTCAAATCACCGAACACAGTTCTGGATTGGCAGAAATAGACACAAAGCTCACGCACCAATGCAATAGTGAACTAAATCGCCAAAAATTTAAACATTACTCTCACTCCATTCACTACAAGATTGCAAAATAAGAGAAGCAAACCCCAATACAGGGTGCTAAACCAGAACCCAACAAGCCGAAAGAGGAAAAAACCACAACTTTAACTCAAATTCAAAAAACAATAAACGGGCATGAGGTAATGTGCTTACCAGAATCCACCAAAACCCAGTAATCCTATCCATAACGACCCAGATTCACAAATTCAATTTTAAAAAGAAAGATGAAATGGGTATGAGCAAATCCACAACTTTAACTCAAACCCATTATGCACAACGAGCAAAAATAGCAAATTTAACTCAAATTAAAAAAAAAAATGGGTATGAGCGAATTTTATGGCGAAATTTCCTCACCGGAGTCCGGCGAACCCCAAATCGGAGCTTGACAAATCCGACGACGGGTCCGGTGTGGCGCTTCATCATCTCGTCTTGGATCTGCGTGGCGTCCATGTTGGATAAATCGGAGGGTGGGAAAGAAGGTTGGGGTTTCTTGCCCCAATCTTTCCAAGCGTCGTCCTCTTCATCGTCGTAGACATCGTCCAAGTCGTCGGTGATGTGGACCTTCCGCTTTCCGGCGTGGGCAAAATGGGAATTTCCGGAAAGATGAAGAAGAACAAGGAGAGTGGTAATGGTTTTCAAGTTCATGAGGAGCAAAATCTGAAGTAATAGAATGAATAATGAATCCAATGAGAGAAATGTTTTGTGATTGGTGAAATGGGAAATACAAGTAGTATATTGTAGGAATTAGATTATCTTGAAGGAATGAGATTTTGGTGGTGCAACTTGTTTTTTAACTACATAATTGTTATATTAAAGTTGAGTTTAAAGTTTCAGCTAATCAAAATACACATAAAAATATGTGTGTGGGTTTATATCAACCCATGTGAAAAATAAAAAAAATATGGATGTCATGTATTTTTTTATGTATATTTCGATAAATATTAGATAAAATTATCTAAAATAATTTTAAACTCATTAATGTTATTTTTTTTTGTTGATACGGAGCAGAAAGAAAAATAATTTTAATATTATATTATATATTTTTCCAAATATATAATTAAAAATGTGTTATATGACGGGACATGTGAGGACCTTTGCTAAATATATATTTATATAAAAAATATTTGTCTTTTTACATGATAGTCCTTTTAATTAAAAGTTTATTTAAAAATTAAATTAAAAAAAACACCTCTCTCTCTCTTTGTGATTTCTATTATTTATCTCTCTTTCTCTCTTAAAATAAGATAATATTTTATCATGAGATACAGTAATTCTTATATAATATATAAGCTTTGAGTTGGTAATTTGATTATGGTTAGTGAATTTGTTGCCTCTTTGCATGGGCTAAGTTTATGGAAAATCTACAACCACATAACGAATTAATGAAATTTCAAAACAAACTATATATATAAAAAAATAAAATTTATTTTAATGGAAATGAATCTTTTCAAATCTCAAATAACTATTAGATAATATGAAATAATTTCAACAATCCACATATTAATTAAGTGTTATTATTTTCTCACACTCTTTCGATCTCTTCACCATTAATTTGATTATACACGGCTAAGATTGTCTTACATGACAATAATAATGTATTATAATATAGGGGAACAAGTATATCTCTTTTAACTTATAAAGCAATGAGCAATGTGAAACATTTATTATATCCATGAGTAAAAACATATTGTGATTTCACAAAAAAAAAAAAACATATTGTGGTTTGAATACAAAGTCGCTCAGTAAATCGTACCCATCACTGAGAACAATGGAGCATTTGAAAACATGAGCATTTCAGGTTGTGAATAATTGAGAGGGAGGGATCATAAGCTTGTGATTGGATTGGATACATTATTAGCTCTTGCCGATGGATCCGGACTAAATTTTAATAAATTATATTTATTATGTGTAATTATATAATTAATTATAATTTGGTCGGGTTAAAATTATAATTTGGTCCGAGCTATAATTTGTAATTTGTTCATATCTAAAACTTCAAATATTTTTGATAAAAAATTTAGGTAAATTGTATTAGGTTATATGTTCAATTTTCCCTTATATAAAATATATATATATATTTAGTAAAATTAAAAAATATTTAATAAAATTATGATTTTTCTTAATGTTGTCTACTCAAGTGCATTATAATTTAAATATATTATGATATCAATTAAGTAAAATTAAGAAAAATAAATACACATATAATTTTTTGGTCCGAGTTCAAATTGGAGCCCAGCTCTGGCGCTCCACAGTTGGCTTATACATTTATAGGTGCGAACTCTTAAACTTGAATTGGCTTAAACATGCTCCCAGCCTTAAAAATCCTCACCATATGCTGCTGTGTTTCATTAGAAGAAGTTATAAGTGAAGATTTTGGAGTTGCAGAAATTGAAAGAGTAAAATGTGATATTTCCTTTCACTAAAAAAAAAAAAGGTGATATTTTCCCCAGTCGCAGGGTTCTTCATCTACAATATCTAGCAAATTTAAGAAGCATATGTATTCTGTCAGCTACAGTTACAAATTGTTTAGTTGATAGGTTGGCCCAATTTTGTGAAGCTCTTATATGATTATAAGGGGCTGTTTGTTACGAAGCAAAAAAACTTTGCCCTGGAAAGAGTGGTATGGAAAATAAATTTGTGATGTTTGGTAGGAGAAGATCTAAATTGAATACTGGAAAAAATATCTCCCGTTCAAATATTTTACACATGAAAACGTTATGATGTTTTGCCACTCAAAACATGGAATAAAAATCTGACCAAGCGGGGGGAGTAAATCAAATCTTGTCAGACAAAAATACCCTTATCAAGTTTGAATATGCAGCTTGTAGCGTCCACAGTAGGTTCTCAGCAAACCAACAAGTGTTTATGGGTACTTTGGTAATTTTGGATAAGATTTCCATCATTTTTTTACAATCAACCAAACATACTAAGTAAAAATTAGCACAAGTTTCCCGGAAAAAATTTGGCCTACCAAACATCTTTTTGTAATTTATCCGGTAAAAAAAACTTCCAACCATTTTACAGTAAAAAATGATTCCCATTACAAAAAAATTTCTCCTATACCAAACACCCCCTAAAAGTGCAGTGAAAAATCTAAAGCACATAAAAAGAGTCAAATTCGTTGATACTTGATAGGATCAATTGTTGAGGGCATATCAGTCACTACGAATCTTATCATTTTACATTTTTCCATTCTACGTAATTTTCTCAAAGAAAAACATAACTTTTTATAGAATAATTTAAAAGTTTAAGTGAGGTTAGACACCGATATTTCATTAATAACTAGAAAAACTATAATTTTTTTGAAAATTTCTATAAAAAATTATATATCATCCAATCAATAAAATTTTCATTGACTAGGAGGATTTGAACTTATTCCCTCATAAAATATGAACATGTGCGCACCTTTATTGGCTGACAGTCTAACAGAGCTTTCAATCTGGTGAGTGGTTATCATCTCTATTGTGGGGTTTACGAGTTATGTCGTAGGAAAAGTGATTGTGTAATGTTATAGAGATTTATTTTGCGTGTCGGAATTTTTTTTCTTCTGCGGGTCCCACAAAATGTTATGAGTATAGGAAAGTTTTTTTATCATGTTAAATGATAGATGATAAACCCTTACGTTAATAGTAACACCTTTAAAGTTTATATATGGGACATAAATGAAGGAAATGATATTGTAACAATCAATTACGATTATTGTTAATATTATTACCAATCAATTTTATGGTTAGATCGATTATATTGATCCAACAGTTATATTTATTTTCATCTTTGTATGATTATGATTTCTCATATTTAATATTTTATATTTATTTTTACCTTTGTATGATTATGATTCCTCATATTTAATACTTTATATTTATTTTCATCTTTGTATGATTTTGATTCCTCATATTTAATATTTTATATTTATTTTCATCTTTTGTACGATTACGATATGATGATGATCATCATTCCAGTTTTTCACTATTGCCAATTCAGCGTGGAGAATCTGGAGATCAAGAACATTGAATTAATTCCTCTGAATTGGAAATGGTGCACAACAGGAATAGTGAAGATTACGAGAGAGTGCAGGATATGCTAAAGACTAATGGAAACGGTGCTTGGGGTAACCATATTATACTGTCTTGATTTATAGTCTAAAACCTGCACATGTAGCTGAACATCGTATGGTGGGATTTTCGTTCACGATTAAATGCTAGTGTTTGCAGATTACCAAATAAAATAAAATAAATGCTAGTGTTTGCATGGACTATTGTTTGGTGAACCATCTAATCTAACTCCATATATAGAGCCATAAAAATTAGTTGGTCATGAGACCCATTACAATCATAATACAAAAGTCTTGCGTTTCTTTCCCTTTCTATTTTTCACATTAAAAATATTGTATGTCTCAAAATTTTCTTGTTAATCTTCATTTGTTTCTAAGTTAATTGCTTCGATTTTGCGTGTGATCAACTGTTATTTTGACCCCAACAAATTAATTATACATGAACCAAGTTTTGCATACATTTACTACATAGTCACCCACCAGCCGGCCTACACCAATTAATTTTGAACAATGTATGGATCTCAAACACACAAGATAGTTACTCCATTTCATTCATCTTTCTTATAAGAAAATTCTTAAAATGTAGGCTTAACTCAAACCTTCAAATCCAGATATTAAGGGTGTGTATGACAACATTCTCGGAATCATTTTTTTTTTTTAATTTTTGTTCTCGGGAACATAAATTGTTAGAAAACTCATTTGGTAAAATCGGTTTATTTTTTTGTTCCTAGAATCAACCGATTTAATTTTTATACTAGGTAACAGAAAAAAGAATCAATTTTGTTTTCTTTGTTCTTCTGCACAAAATGAAAAAATTTATTTTTCTCAATCACTCTCCACCACTATCATTATCATTATCACCACCATCATCCCGACACGACCACCACCACCACCACCATCGTCGTCGTCGTCGTCGTCGTCGTCGTCGTTGTACCACTAATGTTGTCGTCATCGCCGCCGCCGCCACCACGACGATATCATCGCAACCACTACCGCGACGCCACCACCACCATCATCGCAGCCAATGTTGTCACCACCACCATCGCCATCTCCACCACCATGACACCACCACTGTTACCAATAATTATTACCATTGTCTCAGCCACTACCGTTACCACCACCACCATGCCATGACCAACACCACCTTGTCATCATCACTCCACCACTACCACCACCACTATGCCAACACCATTGCCACCATTATCACCACCACTATGCTACCATCATTACCACCACCACTATGCCGCCACCGTCACTACCACCATCGCTGTAGCCATTGTCATCATCACCACTACCACCACCATTATGTCGCCACCATTACCACCACCACCACGCCGCCACCGACGTCACACCATCTCTACTAAAAAAACATCAATTAAAGGAGGTTATTTAAAGTGAACCGGGACCACCATTTTTAAGTGGTCCCTTAGTGTAAATAGAAGGGTAAAATAAAAAAAGTGGGAAAATAATAGGGGTAAAAAAGGAAAGCGAAAATTAATGTTGTGAGAGAGAGCACCAAAAGATTCAGTGGTCCTGTAGCATATTAAATTTTTCCCAATTAGAGAAGGAATAATTCTGTCATTAAGTGAAATATTTCTTTTTTTTTTTTTGGTTACAGCAAGGGGCAATGCCCCCACAAAAATTAAGTGAAATATTTCCGTCACTAAGTAGACTAGTGACAGAATTGGGGACGGACAAAAATCCATTACATTATGGCTCGTCATAACAAGGTTGTGACAAAATTATGAATCTGTCTCTTATGAATCTTAGGATGAAACAAATCAGTCTCTATCTGAGACGAAAAAAATTCCATCACTATCATAGACAGAAATATTTCCCTCCTTGATAGTGATGGATAAATCCGTCCCTGTGATATTATTTTTTGTCACTAATTTATGCACGTAAAATTGTGTAATCCGTTTCTATTAGGGACAAAAATTGTCTGTCTCTATTAGTGAGGGATTTTTCCGTCTCTGCTAGTGACAAACAGTTTTTCGTCTTAATTTGTTAGTGACAGAGAATTTCCATCTCTATTGGTGACAAATATTTTTCCTCTCTATTAGTGATGCAATTAGAGACGTAAATTGCATATGAAAAAAATCTATCATAAATTCCTTCACTAAGCCCAAATGTATATCCTTAACATTATCATAATTTTTTATATATTATATTCTGTCTCTAAATCTATCACTATTAGAGACGGAAAAATAGTCATCTCTATTAAAGATAGATTTAGAGACAAATTTATGTCTATTAGAGAAGGATTGAATTTTCATCTCTAAATCTGTCAATAATAGAGATAGAAATATTTTCATCTCTAATTCTCTCCCTATTTGCGAAGGATTATTATTCCATCACAGAATTCCTTTCTATTAGAGATGGGTTTTTTTCCGTCTCTAATCCATGTATTTTTAGTAGTGCATATGGAAAGGAAAATGATGATCCGAAAAAAATTATGCTTAATAAGATTTATTTTTTATTTTATTATTTGTTGTGTTATCAAACGCAATTATCATTCTCAGAATAAAAATATAACATGTTATGAAACATATTTTTTTTATTAGAAACTGTTCCTAGGAACAAAAATAAAAAATAATTATTTCTTTTCAAAAACAGTGTTAAAAAATAAAATGATTGTCATGCACAGCCTAAACTTACTCTCACATCTTCAAGTTTGCAAAAAATTGCGTTGTTTGTAGTTAGGTACCATATGATTAGCTGGCTAATGTGCGGAACTTATTTTAAATGTTAATTTCATGTTGGCCTGTATTAAAATCTCTTAGTTTTATTTTTTTTAAATGGTGCACTTTAACGTAATAAATTGGGTCGACAAGTGTTATATTAAATTAGTTTTTTTAAGAAAAAAATTAAATACTAATTAATTTTTTTAATATTTAAAATGGATTTTGATTTAATCCTATTTTTGTTCCATACTAATCTTTAAATTAATAATTAATTTATAATATAAAAATCTGAACTAATATTAAATATGTTTGGAGTAAGACAGATTTGAATATTTAGAAATTTAAGGCGTTGTGTATCTTTCAGAGTGACTGATTGAAATTTGATACTTGATATGAAACCAAAATTGAGGAAGTGATGAATGGAACCTTGTCCTCAATTTTGGCAAGCGCTTCTTGAACCACCACCAGATTTTAAAATAGGTCATGCTCAATGGCTCGACTTGGGCCAAACTGTTTGGCCTGAACTAACATGGGCCAGCCCACAATGGGCTAAGTTGGTTTACAAGCTCAAAAATTGTTAAAATCAAGTATTTGAATTAATGATTTTGTAAAGTTTATTTAAATGTCACCCTAAAACAAAATCAAGCTCAAAAGCTTATTTGTCAATTATTTTAAATTTTCAACTATATTAGCCTATCATGTACGGACATTGACGCGGGACACGACACGACACGCCGACATGTTAATTCAAAAAAATGTCATATTTCGACACGTTGGGACACATTTTGATATTAAATAAAAAATTTAATATAGATAATATAATTTATATTTAATACATATAAGAGTCTATAATAAGTCATAACCAATCAAATATTTAAATTTTATAATGTAAATATAAATAAAAATAATTTTTCATACTTTGTTAATTTTTCATGATAAATTTCATAATAGAAAAAAAATTAATTTATAAATTATTTTTTTATATTTAGTTAATAAAATAAAATTAAGATTAAAAAAACAAAAAAATGTGTCCGAACGTTGATCGCGTGTCCAAAAACGTTGACTACGTGTTGAAAAAACGTGTCGGAGAGTTGGCCGCGTATCCATAAATGTTGATTGCGTGTCGAACGCGTGTTGGAGCGTGTCCATATCGGACACGTGTCCGACACGCACATTTTTTCAAAAATCAACGAGTTCGTGCTTGCTTGATTGTAGCTATAGCTATGTTTTTTTATACTGATCCTAATTACTTATTTAAGGTGAGTCATTCATCAGGTATTCCTACAAGTTTCAATTCTTTGAATTGACTATGAGACTAATTTTGAGTCACGCTTAATCACAATTAAAGTTCTCCGTCTCTCCCAAAGATTGATGAGGATGGAATTCAGATTCTTTTTCCATCTACTCAATACACTCATTGGGTAGCTATACGCTATAGCTATGTTCTTCACATAGCTTAAAACGATCATATATATTTTAATTGAGAAGGTACCTAGTTTGAACTAATCGAGAATTGTCCTCTAAAAATAATATGACATGAATAAAGGTAATGTGATAACAACAATAGCTAGCTAGCTTGTATTAAACTGATGCTATAACTGTAACGATTCTTGAAACTTTATTTATATTTAAATGACAAACGAATATTCCAAATGTGGCTTAGCCGGAAAATATATCCGTATTCTGAAATAAGTTAAATAACTGATACATGCGAATGATAGTGACTATGTTTCCAAAAAAAAAAAGATAGTGACTATTTAACTGCCAAAAATATAGAATTAGAAACCAATCATAGGTGTTCCCTCTCAAAAGAATAAAGAAACAAAAAAATTAAACAATAATGACGCAGATATATATTATATACCTTGATAAATATATCTCATCCTAATGTTAAATCTTAAAAAATAAAATTCAAAATTTATTTTGAAATTTTTTGACAACCAAGATATTAGTCTTTTAGAAATTAAAACCCTGCCTATAATTCTTAAATAATCATGAACATTAGCCTCATTAGTTTTGAACTACGAAACATATAATTCCTAATAAGAATTAACATGTTCAATATTGGTGGTTTTTTAAATTCTTTGAAAATTAATATATCAGCTGTTAAAATTGTAATAAAGAAATTTAATGGTTTCTCCAAACATAAAATGATGTCAATTTTTGTATCCAAAAAAAAAAAAATTTTCAATTTTTGCAAGATTAAATAAAATAAGGAGGCGAACTGGAACAGTAATAAAATTCTTCTTTCGTGATTGAAAAATTATGGATTCAAATTTATAAAACAATTGTTATAAATTTTTTTTTTATAAAAACAATCTCTTTGTAATTATACAATATTAAGATACAAACTTACCCTACACTCCCTAATAGAGTTCAAGGGAGACTGGTTTTTGATTTTTTTTAACTATTAATAAAATAGTAAATCAAATTACATTTTGATTGATGCATTTAACACAGGGAAATACAATTCTCATTTGTTATCTTATACTATAGACATAAAACATGTAGGACCCACTTTTTTTAAAAAAAAGAAATAAATATTAACGTGATTTTTTGATGTATGAGAAGGAGGGATATTTTATTCCACTTAACTTAGAAAAACCCGTTTAACTTATTCATCTTGTCAGCTTTTATTATGAGGGAAAAGCGCTTTTATTATGAGGGAAAAGCATATGCTCTTCCAACTGAAAAGTATAATACATACAATGATTTGCCATATAAAATGCTAGTTTAATTTGAGTGCTCCACGCCAAAGGCCACGTGCAATGAATCACTTTGACTCTACCTCCACCCCAATGAACACATGCACTGAACCACATGTAGGCTTTTTGATACTCAACACATTATCCTCTGCTGTTGTGGACATTACAATTTTCTCAGCACATTTCTTAAAATTCAGGTTGAGATAAATTAGGTGAAGAATGCCGAAACGACTCTTCCATCATTTTCGAACTCCCTCGATTGAATAAGAATTAAGCTTATAATTAAGTGGTTTAAAATAAGTTAAATTATTGGAAAAAGTTCAAAAACCTCCCATGGTATTATTTTGAATCACTTACATTTATATGTTTTATTTTTAAAAAAATTAACATTGTTAGAAACTTAAATAAATATACATATTTTATTTTTCTTAGAAGAAGAAAATAAAGTGACAAAAAAGAGAGAAAATTAAGACTAAATATTATGAAATTTTAAAACACTTAATAAATGACTAAAAAAATAGAAGAAAAAAAGTATCAAATGTGTCTAAATAAAAAAAATTAAGGACAAAAAAATATATGGAAAAATAAGATTATTAAAAATCACAATAGCGACAGAAAATATTAAAATTTAAAAATATATATAAATGAAAAAAATTACAGAAGACAAAAAAATAAAACAAAAAATTAGGATAAAAAAGAAATAGAATAGAAATAAATTACTGTTGTGGGTTTTCAATATATTTGGTTTTATTTTTTTTTGTTCTTTGTCTATTTTTTTTATATATACATAAATAAAAGCTATTTTATTTTATTTTATTTAGATATGTTTAATCTTTATTTTTTATTTTTATTTTTTTTACTCTTTGGTTTTTCTATCACTATGGGAAGAAATAGAAGAAAAAATAAGATACATTGACTTAAAATTAAATCATAAAAATTTATTTAGAATTAAAATAAGGGTTTACTTTTTCTGCAGTTACTGCATATAAGTAATCTACAGTAAGTCAATACGACATCCTTTTGTAATTTTAGTTTATTTCAGGGTTATAATAGTTTTATATTTATAAATTTTTAAGATTTTAATACCAAAACGACGTCGTTTTGGGAATAAATACAAATAATTTATTTGCATTAATTGCAGAAATATTTTTCCCTTGAAATAAATATTTTCAAATCTTAAAAATCATTATATAAAATTTAATATTTTATCTTAAAAATTCAATCTTCACTATTTAATGACAATTATGATACAATTTTTTTTAGTAAATACAATTATGATACATTAACTTCTTCGGAATTCATAACGAATTTGGCTTTACTTGTTTATGTGTACCTAACCAAATCATCATAGTATATCCACCATGGATGGATATTGAGATCTGGGACAACGTACGTACAATGTAAAACATGTCCTTTTTTATTTTTTTATTTTTTTTATTGAAAAGACATGTCTTTTCATTTGGTCATCTTTGGTAACACATTTTCAAAGCTAAATTGGACACTCGCACTTGCAAGTGGGAAATAACATAGTTTATATTATAAGTATCAAACTTGAGCAGTGTCTTGCATACTTCAGAGCCTTGAGATCTTCAACCCAATTCATGCTTCAATGGCTTCTTTCAAGAACATCCTCAAGCAAAGGTCTTCTTCATATGCTGTTGCATGGCACCACCTCATGATGAGGAGATTGTTCTCAACTTCTACTGTTATTGATTCTCCTTCTTTGGCTCAGAGAATCAGAGATTTACCAAAGGATCTTCCTGGAACCCACATAAAGAAGCATGTTTCCCAGGTAAACTCTCTCTATTTTTCATTACAATTATCTGATGAGACAACATGCGACTTGGTTTTGATGTTTCTGTTCATTCATACCATGCCACGTGTGCAACAAATTTTTCACTGCCTATCCAATTCAATCATTTCATCATATGCAAAAAGTGAAAACAAAATTGGAATCAATTTTTTTATGGTCTTTTTTGTTTTCGCCATGTGGGGTTGGTTTGAAAAGCTGTCTTATATTCTTAGTATAGATCTTGGGATAATAGCAGCTTCGATTTTTGTTTTAGCAAAATCGTGATTATTGTCATAAAGCTTAGTTATTCTGTTTTGAATTCTGTTACCCTTTTATTATTCTGCTACATGATATTAGTAGAATCATAGACTTCTAGAAAATAATCTGTTGAAGAGAAAACTATGTTTGAGTTGTCACTAAATTTTTCTATCAGTTTTCTATTTTCTTTTTCTTAACAAAACTTGAAGAAGAAACCATTTTGCATGATAGCTGATGTTTATTTCATTTTTTCACCATTTTGTTTATTGAGGAACAGTGACCAAAATGTCATCTTTTGTCAAAAAATTTACCCAAATGCCATTCGAACAGTACTTTTTACCAGACTCCCACGTGACGCACTTTGGTCATAATTCGCTATTATGTGGGGTTGGTTTGAAAAAGCTGACGTGTCATAATTCTCTACTAGTGGTAGTGAATTTGGTTTGCAATATGATCACGAGTCACGAAATCATTGGTCACGTAATTCGTTACCAGTGATAGCGAATTATGGCACGTGTCAGTCTGGTAAAAATTATTGTTTGTGTGGCATTTGGGTAAATTTTTTGGCAAAACGTGGTATTTTGGTCACAGTTCCGTTTATTGGAGAATATATTGCAATGTCACTTATTCAAATGCTTATACGAAGTTCAACAATTCATTTTTCAGCTCATTGGGAGTACTCCATTGGTTTATCTTAACAAAGTCACTGAAGGATGTGGAGCTTATATTGCTGTCAAGCAAGAGATGATGCAGCCCACTGCCAGCATCAAAGACAGGTCAACCCTTTTTTATATCCAATCCTATTTGAATTTCCTTTTGTTTCTACTTTGAATTTGATCACAGTTCATACTATTCTTATATCTTAATAGTAATCAAAGTTCAAGTTCTTATAGAACTTTTGTAATTTTCTTGAGTTGTCACAGACCAGCACTTGCAATGATGGAAGATGCTGAGAAAAAGAATCTGATATCTCCTGGAAAGGTTAGTTAAATTGATTCTGAGCACCAAAATTTTCCCAGTTATTCACATATGGATTCTCATATTTACCTTGATTGATGGTGTAGACAACTCTGATAGAGCCTACATCTGGAAATATGGGTATCAGCATGGCATTTATGGCTGCCTTGAAAGGGTATAAGATGGTTCTGACCATGCCCTCTTACACAAGCTTGGAAAGAAGGGTGACCATGAGAGTATTTGGAGCTGAATTAGTCCTCACTGATCCAACCAAAGGAATGGGAGGAACAGTGAAGAAGGCTTATGACCTTCTGGAATCCACACCAAATGCTTTCATGCTGCAACAATTTTCAAACCCGGCCAATACTCAGGTTACCTGAACCTAAATTACTATTTCAGTTTGAAAACTTTTACCAAGAAAAACATCTATCTATAAAACTATGCAGTGCTTGGTTGCCCTTAAATTTAATACTAGATATAGTTTTTGAAATCCTTAGCATTTGTAATGATGAGTTTATATATATATATATATAATTGACTTCAAAATGGGAAGCAGGTTCATTATGAAACAACAGGTCCTGAGATATGGGAGGATACAAATGGACAAGTTGACATTTTTGTTATGGGAATAGGAAGCGGAGGCACAGTCTCTGGGGTTGGACAATATCTTAAATCCAAAAATCCTAATGTTAAGGTGATGTTCTTCGGAACACAATTCAAATTACAAACTGAACAGTGTTGTGTTAGATTTGCTCATTAAATCCCTTCAACTGTTTTCAATCATATTAGATATATGGAGTAGAGCCAGCTGAAAGCAATGTGCTAAATGGTGGCAAACCTGGTAAAGTTCATGCTTTTTTACATTTCATAGTCATTTCTGGCATTGTTAGTACAGTGGATCTAAAGTATGAAAATGATTACTATGGTCTGTAATATTCAGAAGTCCATTCTTCTAACTATAGATTGCAAACTCTGATATTGTCCTTATATATAGGTCCTCATCATATAACTGGCAATGGGGTTGGATTCAAACCAGACATATTGGACATGGATGTAATGGATAAAGTTCTTGAAGTAAGTATTTCTAGAATTTTATGTTTGCTAGCTTAAATTTTTTATTTTTCTCCTAATTGTCATTGGAAACTTATATGGTAGGTTAGCAGTGAAGATGCAGTTAACATGGCTAGGGTGTTGGCCTTGAAGGAAGGACTCATGGTAATCTTCAAATGATAATTTTGTGGAGTTTCTTAAACAAGAATGCATGAGAAGCTTCTAACTTTATTCACTTAACCATGGATTTTACCCTGATATTTACATATGATTCTTAAATAACTTGGCAACAAATATTTCTAAATTGCAAATGTAAGTCTGAAATTGCAACTATTTTTCTTTCTAATTTTTCCAGGTTGGGATATCATCTGGAGCTAACACAGTTGCAGCTCTCAGATTGGCTAGTCTGCCTGAGAACAAAGGCAAACTTATTGTGGTAAGAACAGTTTTCCTTAAAACTTTAGGCAGCAACACTATGCAATCATCTGCACAATTTTTTTTTTATCATCATATAATTCCGTAGAGGGCGAGCCTTGGAGCTGTGGTAAGTTGCTTCCTTTATGATCGGAAGATCAAGGGTTCTGAGTCTGCGAAACAGTCTCTTTGCAAAAAATGCAAGGGTGTAAGATTGCATATAATCGATGCTCACCCTTACCCTCTTAAAGTCCGGGAACCTGCACTGGGGTTTGTCCATCATATAATTCTGTACAAAAAGTGCTTAGCACTATGAATTTAGGCAACAGACTTTTCTCTTTGTTGCTGATATTGTGAAAATCACCGATGACTTGAATCTCAGACTGTTCATCCAAGTTTCGGGGAAAGATACCTGTCATCTGTCCTGTTCGAAGATCTTCGCAAAGAAGCTGAAAACATGCAGCCAGTGCCAGTTGATATTTGATTAATGCTTTCCATGAGCTCTAATACATCTAGAAAGCTTTTTGGTGGAGTTACATGGATCAACCTAGCTGTTACAATAATGTTGGAGCAAAAATTGTCAAATTCAGCTTACAACCCTGCCCTTGTAGAATTTTTCAACTAAAGTTATGTTTCTATACAGATTACAATAATCTTATATGAATGCTTTGTATTTTCTTTGTTTTGTGATCGGAAAAAGTACATAGTTTAAGGCGGTGTTTTAAAACCCCGCCCCGCCCCGTCTCTTGGGTTGGCCCGGATCAACCGGACCCCTCCCTCTGAAGGTTGGGGTTGCAAGTTGGACCCTATATGCACATCGACGATCCCCAAAATCTGGCCAGGTTTCAGTAACTCTCGGGTCAGAGTGGTCAAAGTGGATAAGTGCATTTTTTTTAAAGAAAATTTCATGAGACAATGTTGTTTTATTAAAAAAAAAAAACTAAGGGAAAAATATTTCTGCAGTTAATGCAGATAAGTTATCTGTATTTATTCACAAAAGACGTCATTTTCGTATTGAAATATTAAAAAATTATAAATATAAAGATTATTATAACACTAAAATAATTTAAAATTACAAAAATACCATGATTTCCGCCCCAAAACGACGTCGTATTAGGTTTACTGCAGATAACTTAGTTGCAGTAACCGCAGAAAAAGCGAACCCAAAAAATAAAATAAAAATGCTTGCAAACTTCAATCTACTTGTTTTCTTCTCTCCCAACGACCTAAACTTGTGGTATCTTGATTCTTTGATACTTTAATTAAGTGATGTAATATTGACTTGTGGTCATAATTGATAAATTATGTTAAGTATATTTTGAATATTTGATGATTGGTGATTTATTTTTTAATATATATATATATATATATATATATTTAATATATAAAATTGGTCAGCATAATGATCCTATGACCCCTCACCTCCGCCGAATCGATTGCCGGGTTTTTAAACAATGGTTTAAAGTAACTGAAGTATCCGTGAGTATTCATGTCTCAATATAGTCTATGTCTCTGTTTCGAGGGTCACATCAGTTACCTTGAGTTCTTTTTTTTTTATGCATACGAACTTGATAGATGAGATTGATGTTGAGCTGTAGCTGAGTCTTAGACAAGCTACATTTCTTTAAATGAAGTCTTCAATTTAAGTTTTACTTCATTTGACTCTAGATTAGTAATCACCACTTAAAGTGGTTCGATTCAAATAAAAATAATTGGATCCAATTCATTTCGTCTACGCTCATTTAATTTCAATTTTTTTTAAAGTAATTTTAAAATTTGTTTATAATGAATTTGATCTTAAGGTCAAACATAACCTTCGAACACTTGAACTCATAAAACTTTATATGCTTTAGTTTTCAACATTGATATATGGGTTTTATAATTCTCATTTAACATGAGAATTTGAATTTTTCTACACATCTTTTAATTTTCGTGCCAACGTAAGTCCTACACATAATTTTTTTCTAACATACGGGTTCCACATGTTTTTTGTCTCTACAACATGAGAATTCAATTCTCATGAATGAGAAATATAAAACCGTCGATATATTCTTTGGAACCATCAAGTTTGCAAATTAAATAGTATTTACGTCTCAGTTACTTAAAAACTTTAATATGCCCCTCTTCTCAAAGAATCACGTCAGCTATCCTGACTTTTCTTTTCTTTATTTATTATTATTATGTATACGAACTTGAGAGAAGTGATTGATATTGCATTTTGAATCTTAGTCGAGCTTAATTACTTCAAATAATTTCTTGGATTCAAGTTTTACTTCACTTGACTCTGTATTAGTAATCACAGCTTAATGTGATTTTAAAAAATAATGGTTCAAATAAAAAAACCCTATCCAATATTTCGTCTACACTTATTTAATATCAAAATTTAAAAATTATTTTAATTTTCTTCGTAATGAATTTGAAAGGTCAAATGTAACCGTTCAACTCATAAAAATTTATATCCTTTTTTTTTTTGGAAATAAAAAATTTATATCCTTTTATTTTCTATAGTGATATCTTCTTTGATACTATCGATTGGCAAATTAAAGAATACTCATGTCTCTATTTAGGGGTGTAAATGGGCCAGGCCGGCCTACAGGGGCCTATGGCCTGACCTACAAAAGGCCTGGCCTACGAGGTAAATAGAATAGGTTAAGGCTTGTGGATGAGCCTATTTAGAAACAAGGCCGCAGGCTGAAAATAAAATGCCTGGCCTTTTAGCCTGTAGGCCGGCCTGTTTAATATTTAAATAAAAAATATTTTATTTATTTATTTATTTATTGTAAAAGTTAGATAACTTAACCTAATATTTAATATTTATTTGTTGTCATAAATTTTTATAATCTGTGTTCTTGTTAAAAAATCTGTTGTAGAATTTTAATAATTTGGACCCAAACTATAAAATATTGTTTAATGAATGAGATATTTCATTTTTCTTTTAAATTTAATTTTGAACATGGTAGGCCTAAAAGGCCTCATAGGCCATGTAGGTTTTTTATTTTTTAATAATAGGGCAGGCTTGGCCTTTAAATTAAGCCTTTGATAGGCTTATAGGCTAGATAGGCTCAGCATTTTTTTGGGTAGGCCTAGGCCATGAAGACCAAAGCCTGGCCCGGCCTGGCCTAATTACACCCCTATCTCTATTACTTAAATATTTTAATTTGTCTCTCTATTCAAAGAGAAACGTCACTTATCCTCAGATTTTTTTTGAATGCATACAAACGTGAGAGATGTAATTGATTGGGATCCGAATCCTCTGATGTGAAAAATCACATGACATGGTAAGGTGGAAAATCATAACCATACAAAAGTGGATCAATGGTAATAAAAGAGGAAAGAGAAAAAATAGTAAAATATGTAGTTACAAAATCATAACCATTAATTTAACTTTATATGATTGTGATTTTCTCACATGACCATGTCATGTTTTTTCTCACGGGATCCATTTCCATTTGATTGATTTGAATTTTAGTTGAGTCTTAGCCGAGTTTGATTTCTTTAAATAAAGTATTAGATTCTAGATTTACTTCACTTCAATTTGGATTAGTAATTAGGCAAAAAAATTAAAATATTACTATTTAAATAAATAATTACGAAAATATAGCAGTTTCGAAACTATCTACGAATCTATTGCAGTTATTCACACTCAAATTGAGCGTGACTATTCATGCCCAAATTAGATGTGACTCCCCAGGCATTCACACCTAAATTAGGTGTAAATCATCTGGTGTTGACACGTGATACAAAAAATTAATAATTTAATAGTAAAACTTTATAAGGCCCTAACTTTTGACTCGGGTATCCGACTAAGGTAATTCTTTTTTTGATTCCACATGACTTTTCGAGATCTACGCAATGACATCTCATTTGATATATTTTATCTCTCACAAACACAATTCAAATTTGCAACAATGATAATATAAAGATGGCACCAAAGTAGATTAACCCATCTATAAATAAGGATACTTAATGTCATATTAAAATATATACTTCTGCCAAGTGTTTGAAAAAAAATAGTGTACAAGTTTATTTATTAATTATTAAAATATATACAAATTTATATAATATTCTACCAAGTGTTTAAAATATTTATTTAATTATTTTCTTTTTTAATACAGATTTTTCAAATTAACTTTTGAGTTTAAATCACAAATTTAATCTTTATTTTTTTTCTTATTAATAATAATTTTTTAAATTTTGTTGTAATACATTATATAATACAATTATTGCAAATTTGAATTGTGTTTGTGAGAGATAAAATATATCAAATGAGATGTCATTGCGTAGATCTCGAAAAGTTATATGGAATCAAAAAAAGAATTACCTCATTCGGATACCCGAGTCAAAAGTTATGCCTTTTCAAAGTTTTACTGTCCATAAGTTAACTTTGTTTTGCCAGTGACTGCTATAGATTTGTAGATAGTTTCGAAACTGCTATGTATTCGTAATTATTTATTAAAATAGTAATATTTTAATTTTTTTGCCTTAGTAATTACAACTCAAAGTAGTTTGAAAAAACTCAATGGTTCAAATAAAAAAAAAATCAAATTCATTTCTCATTTAACATCTTTCTTAAAAAACAATTTAAAATTTGTTTGAAATGAATTTGTTCTTAAGGTCGAACATAACCCTTGAACTCACAAAATTTTATATGTTTTTTTTTTATATATATCGATTTTAATTACCTCTTTGAGGCTAGTAGGCCCCCGAGTATTCTCACAAACTTGAACTCTTTGAATTGGGGTTTAGTCACATTTATAGCTTTCTACCCCTTCACATAGATGTATTTGGTTTTTCTAAATTAATATCTTCTTTGGAACTATGAGTTGGCAAAATAAAGAGTATTTATATCTTTGATTTGCTTGTAATGAATTTGATCTTAAACTCATAAAAAATTACTTGCTTTGGATTTTAATATTGATAACTTCTTTGAAACTATATATCGGCAAATTAAAGAATGTTTATGACTCAACTTAATAACTTTATGTCCATCTTCTCACATAGTCATATAAGATATCCTAAGTTTTTTTTTTTTGGAAATTTCTCCATTTGCTAGCTGGACAAGACCACAAAGGTAGCAAAGCTCTTCCTACCAAGTTTTTAATATAGTAGCGTACACGAGACTCAAATTTGAAATCATTGGTTGACCTAAAACAACCATGTGTCTGTTTATCCATGTGTTTTTTTTTATATACCGATTTTAATTACCTATTTGAGGCTAGTATGCCCCCCGAGTATTCTCACAAACTTGAACTCTTTGAATCGGGATTTAGTCACATTTAAAGCTTTTCACCGCTTCACAGAGATATATTTGGTTTTTTCTAAATTAATATCTTCTTTGGAACTATGAGTTGGCAAAATAAAGAGTATTTATATCTTTGATTTGCTTGTAATGAATTTGATCTTAAACTCATAAAAAATTACTTGCTTTGGTTTTTAATATTGATAACTTCTTTGAAACTATATATCGGCAAATTAAAGAATGTTTATGACTCAATTACTTAATAACTTTATGTCCATCTTCTCACATAGTCATATAAGATATCCTAAGTTTTTTTTTTTGGAAATTTCTCCATTTGCTAGCTCGACAAGACCACAAAGGTAGCAAAGCTCTTCCTACCAAGTTTTTAATATAGTAGCGTACACGTGACTCAAATTTGAAATCATTGGTTGACCTAAAACAACCATGTGTCGGTTCATCCATGTGCTTTTTTTTATATACCGATTTTAATTACCTCTTTGAGGCTAGTATGCCCCCGAGTATTCTCACAAACTTGAACTCTTTGAATCGGGATTTAGTCACATTTAAAGCTTTTCACCCCTTCACAGAGATGTATTTGGTTTTTCTAAATTAATATCTTCTTTGGAACTATGAGTTGGCAAAATAAAGAGTATTTATATCTTTGATTTGCTTGTAATGAATTTGATCTAAAACTCATAAAAAATTACTTGCTTTGGTTTTTAATATTGATAACTTCTTTGAAACTATATATCGGCAAATTAAAGAATGTTTATGACTCAATTACTTAATAACTTTATGTCCATCTTCTCACATAGTCATATAAGATATCCTAAGTTTTTTGTGTGTGTGGAAATTTCTCCATTTGCTAGCTGGACAAGACCACAGAGGTAGCAAAGCTCTTCCTACCAAGTTTTTAATATAGTAGCGTACACGAGACTCAAATTTGAAATCATTGGTTGACCTAAAACAACCATGTGTCTGTTTATCCATGTGCTTTTTTTTATATACCGATTTTAATTACCTATTTGAGGCTAGTATGCCCCCGAGTATTCTCACAAACTTGAACTCTTTGAATCGGGATTTAGTCACATTTAAAGCTTTTCACCCCTTCACATAGATGTATTTGGTTTTTCTAAATTAATATCTTCTTTGGAACTATGAGTTGGCAAAATAAAGAGTATTTATATCTTTGATTTGCTTGTAATGAATTTGATCTTAAACTCATAAAAAATTACTTGCTTTGGTTTTTAATATTGATAACTTCTTTGAAACTATATATCGGCAAATTAAAGAATGTTTATGACTCAATTACTTAATAACTTTATGTCCATCTTCTCACATAGTCATATAAGATATCCTAAGTTTTTTTTTTTTTTTTTTGGAAATTTCTCCATTTGCTAGCTGGACAAGACCACAAAGGTAGCAAAGCTCTTCCTACCAAGTTTTTAATATAGTAGCGTACACGGGACTCAAATTTGAAATCATTGGTTGACCTAAAACAACCATGTGTCGGTTCATCCATGTGCTTTTTTTTTATATACCGATTTTAATTACCTCTTTGAGGCTAGTATGCCCCCGAGTATTCTCACAAACTTGAACTCTTTGAATCGGGATATAGTCACATTTAAAGCTTTTCACCCCTTCACAGAGATGTATTTGGTTTTTCTAAATTAATATCTTCTTTGGAACTATGAGTTGGCAAAATAAAGAGTATTTATATCTTTGATTTGCTTGTAATGAATTTGATCTTAAACTAATAAAAAATTACTTGCTTTGGTTTTTAATATTGATAACTTCTTTGAAACTATATATCGGCAAATTAAAGAATGTTTATGACTCAATTACTTAATAACTTTATGTCCATCTTCTCACATAGTCATATAAGATATCCTAAGTTTTTTTTTTTTTTTGGAAATTTCTCCTTTTGCTAGCTGGACAAGACCACAAAGGTAATGAAGCTCTTCCTACCAAGTTTTTAATATAGTTGCGTACACGAGACTCAAACTTGAAATCATTGGTTGACCTAAAACAACCATGTGCCGGTTCATCCATGTGCTTAATGGTAGTTTTCTATGTGTGCATATAAACTTGGGAGATGGGATTGATATTGAGTTTTGAATCTTAGTCGAGTTCAATTACTTCAAATAAAGTATTGGATTCAAGTTTTACTTCACTTCACTCTCGATTAGTAATCACAACTTAAAGTGGTTTCAAAAAGTGTGACATGTTATTATACCTTTTTTTTCTGCCTACTTTTGTTTACCGCTCTCCTCCAATATTGTTAGATTAGAATCTCAACTACTTTTATCATTTATCTCTCCTATTGAGATTCTGATCTTGATGGAGAGTGGAAGAAAAATGTAGATAGAATAACCTATCTCTAGAAAAATAATGGTTCAGGTAAAAAAAAATATTCAATTCATTTTTTCTACACTTATAAATATCAAATTCTAAAATTATTTTAATTTTCTTCACAATGAATTTAAGCTTTAGGTCAAACGTAATTGTTCAACTCAAATTTTGTATGTTTTGATTTTCTATATTGATACATTCTTTGCTACTAGGGATTTAAATGAGGCAAGACATGTCAAACTTTAGCTTAAATGAGCTAGGTCTATGTAAAATATTTCAAGCCCGACTTGTTTTGATAGCATGATACTAGCCAAATCATAAGCTTGGCTTGTTTGTAAAAAGTACAAGGCTTGACTTGACCTATCAAGTATTTAAAAATGGCATATTGCACTTTATAAAATATAAGTTATGATTATTTTATTTATTTTATATCTTTTGTATATTTAAGTTGAAGAAAAGTCAAAATAGTATAATAGCTAAAGTAATACCAGAACCCAAAATATTATTTTATTAAAAAATAATAAAATGTTATTAATTAAGAAATAATAAAATATTATTTATCAAAAAATATAGGTCGAGCCTAGAGGCTTAGAGATAAGTATTTCTAAGATAGGTATGTGACCTGATTTTTAAAGAGGTTTTTTTTTGTGAGTTCAAATCTGTATTATTTTTAAAACTGATCAAGGCAAGGCAAGTCAAAGGCAGGCCAAGCTGTATGCTTTTGATAAGTCGTTCATCTCTCATAACTTATATGTTTCAATCCTCAATGAGACACATTAGTTATCTAGAGTTTTTTTTTTAATGTATACAAACTTGATAAATGTGATTGATTAATCTTGAGTTTTAGTTGAATCTAAGTCAAATTCAATTTCTTTAAATAAAGTACGACAATATGACTCTCATGTGATTGGAGAAAAATTTATCTCTAGCTGACCCAACAAATTATGGGACCCACCAGAAGAAGAAAGCAAGAAAAATAACAACACGACTTTTGATGGGTTAGTTGGAGATATTTTTTTCTCTCCAACACCAAGGAGAGTTATATTGCCCAATAAAATATTAGATTCAAGCTTTACTTCACTTGACTCTGAATTAGTAATCACAACTCAAAGTGGTAAAAAAATTCAATGATTCAACTAAAAAAATGGGATCCAATTCATTTCGCCGATGCTTATTTAATGTATTTTTAAAATAAATAAATAAATTTGTTCATAATAAATTTGATCCAAAGGTCAATTGTAATCTATGAAGTACCGACACTTCAAAAACCCTGACGTGTCGTGTCCGACACTTCTCGACACTCCCCGACACTCCAACGCGCGTTATAGAAATTCAAAAAAAAGTTCAAAGGTTGCGTTGCGTTGAGTTTTTAGTTCCAACTATTAGATTCATTGGATTACGATTACAATTTTATTGAGTTTAATATAAATATTTATAATATCTTATGTTTCTTTGCAAAATTGATGAATATTATAAGTTTAGTTTTTTTTGTTAAATTATTGAATATTAAATATAATATATACTACATAAATTAAAAATATTATTTAATATCAAAACGTGTCCTAACGTGTCAAAATCTAACATTTTTTAGAATTAACGTTAACGTGTCGAAATGTCGTGTCGTATCGTGTCACGTGTCCCGTGTCGGTGTCGGTGCTACATAGATTGTAATTGCTTAACTCAAAAAAAATTAAATGCTTTGATTTTTTATATTAATATCTTCTTTGGAATTATCAAGTTGGCAATTCAATATGTTTTTTTTTTTTGGTAATCCAATATGTCTCTTTACTTAGAGAGATACATCATTTATCCCGAGTTTTTTTCCCGATATATACGAACTTGAGAGATGTGATTGATCTTGAGTTTTAATTGAATCAGCCATGCTCAATTTCTTTAAAAAAAGTATTTATTCAATTTTTTTAAAATTGATATTAGGGTAAATGTGACGGCTCAATTTATAAAATTTTACATGTTTTTGATTTTTTGGATTATATCTTCCTTGCAATTATCACGTTAGCAATTTGAAGAATATTCATGTCTTAATAACTTAATAATTTTATTTTGTCTCCATACTCAAAGAGTAATGTGAGTTATCTTAAGTTTTTTTTAAGGTATATTGAAACTCGAGAGATAGGATTGATCATGAATTTTTTAATTGAGCTTGAATTATTTAAATAAAGTCTGTAAGGTATCAGAACAAAGAACGAAAGGTGAGAGAGAGAGAGAAATCAAAAGAATGTTGAAAGAATTGTATTGCAGTAAAATGAGAAAATAAATATAAGAGAACATGATATATACTAAAACTTACTTATCTATATGATGGTTAACTTAGCTTATAAAGCACCGACACTTCAAAAATATTGACGTATCGTGTCCGACATTTTCCGACACTCCCGGACACTCCGACACTCCCCGACATTCCAACACACATTATAGAAATTCAAAAAAAGATTTAAAGGTTACTTTACGTTGAGTTTTTAGTTCCAACTATTATATTCGTTGGATTACGATTATTATTTTATTGAGTTTAATATAAATATTTGAGATATCTTATATTTCTTTGCAACATTTATTAATATTATAAGTTTAGATTCATTTTTTTTTTTGTTAAATTATTGAATATTAAATATAATATACATTTCATAAATTAAAAATATTATTTAATATCAAAACGTGTCATAACGTGTCAAAATCTAATATTTTTTAGAATTAACGTGTTAGAGTGTCGTATCGTATCGTGTCACATGTTCCGTGTCACTATCGGTGCTACATACAACTTGGCATTACTACAAGTCTGCACTCATAGTCTGACTATATGCTTCTGTCTAAACATAATATTCTACATACAACACCATAGATGAAAGATGAGTCCACAATTTTTCATTAGATAGAATTATATATGTAGGAAAAATAAAACAAGTGTCTGATCTAGCAAAGAACAATAAGACTTACAAATAAACCAAGCTGGTATATTTACCAGTCAAACCGAACAACACATAACCATTATGCTTCCATGTGACATCTATCCTTTAAAAAAAAACTAAAAAATCTCTCTAATATACCAAAAATAAAATAAAATAAAATAAAAAAGATTTGCAAATTTGTATCAATAATACGTGCAAACTTAACCAGAAATGTGAAATCAAATTGAAATTTCAGTGATTAGAACATGATTATACAGTGATGAATGTTAAGGAATATACATAGGGGTTAAATTTTGAGAATGGAATGAAACTGTGGGAAAATAATAAAGTACTAAAAAATAATCAAATTTGAACCAAAAATGGAAAATAATAATAATAATCAAATCTTCAAAAAAAGAAATAATCTCAATTAATTTTTTTTTTCAAATTAAAAATTAAATTTTAAAAATCTATTTAGACTTAAAATAAATATTTTCTATCTTGTTGTTTTCTTTTCAAAACTTTAATTAAAATTTACCTCGTCCAATCATTACATAAAAAGATTATTTTATCTTGTAATTTCAATCTTTAATTTTGGATTGAAGTTTGTGTAGCTAACCCCCAAATCATCATCTCATAAGCACGTACACGCTTCTTAAAATTTTTTTTCCCACACGCTCCGACACGTGGTCAATATTTTTAGATATGTAGTTAATTCTCTGACACATATTTTCGACATGCAGTCAATTTTTTTGGACACGTGGTCAACGCTCGGACATATTTTTTTATTCTTAATTTTATTTTATTAACTAAAAATTAAAAAATCATTTATAAATCATTTTTGTTCTGTTATGAAATTTAACATGAAAAATTAACAAGATACGGAAAATTTTTTTTGTTTATATTTATGTTATGAAATTTGAATATTTGAAGGATTATATGACTTATTATGGACTATTATATCTATTAAATATATATTATATTATATATATTAGAAATATTATTTAATATCAAAATGTGTCCCAATGTGTCAAAATATGCTATTTTTTAGAATTAACGTATCATGTCCTGTGTCAGTGTCCGTGCAACATAGTATCTCAATGGATGACTATTGAGATATGGGACAAGGTACTACAATGTAACACACACACATATGAAAAAATATATGTCATTTTAAATGATCCATGTTATATTATTTCACTCTTATAAAAAAGTGAGATCCACATCTTTAAAACTTTTTCCCCTTACTCTTTTATCATAATTTATCTCTTTCTCTTACTTAAAATGACACGTTTTTTAAAATACTACACATTTTTTTTTATATATATATATATATATATATATATATATATTGAGAAAGGACGTGTCTTATCATTTGGTCATTTTTTTTTTTTTGGTATAAAATTTGGTCATCTTTGGTAACACATTATATACATATATTTTGAAAGGACGTGTCTTTTCATTTGATCATATTTGGTAACACATTTTCAAAGCTAAATTGGACTCTCGAACTTGCACGTGGGAAATAACACAGTATATAAGTGTCAAACTTGAGCAGAGTCTTGCATACTTCAGAGCATTGAGATCTTTAATCCAATTCGTGCATCAATGGCTTCTTTCAAGAGCATCCTCAAGCAAAGGTCTTCTTCATATGCTGTTGCATGCCACCACCCCATGATGAGGAGATTGTTCTCAACGTCTCCTGTTATTGATTCTCCTTCTTTGGCTCAGAGAATCAGAGATTTTCCAAAGGATCTTCCTGGAACCAACATAAAGAAGGATATTTCCCAGGTAACTCTCTATTTTTTCATTACAATCTGATGAGACAACATGCGACTTGGTTTGATGTTTCTGTTCATTCATGTCTAGGAGTGTGCAAAATAACTAAGTTTGAGTTGTCACTAAATTTTTCTATCAGTTTTCTATTTTCTTTTTCTTAACAAAACTTGAAGAATAAACCATTTTGCATAATAGCTGATGTTTATTTCATTTTTTTCACCATTTTGTTTAGGGGAATATCTGTTTACAATTTTTTTTATAAATTATACTAAGTATTTTTTTGTTTATTTCATTTTTTTCACATTTTGAAAACAATTTTTTTTATAAATTATACTAAGTATGATCGATCATACACTTTTAATTGAAGTATGACAGGGCATGTGTATTGTAAACAAAAAATTTATAAATATAACATTCCCTATAAAGAATATATTCTAGTGTCACTTATTCAAATGCTTATACGAAGTTCAACAATTCATTTTTCAGCTCATTGGGAGGACTCCATTGGTTTATCTTAACAAAGTCACTGAAGGATGTGGAGCTTATATTGCTGTCAAGCAAGAGATGATGCTGCCCACTGCCAGCATCAAAGACAGGTCAACCCTTTTCTATTTCCAATCCTATTTGAATTTCCTTTTGTTTCTACTTTGAATTTGATCAGAGTTCATACTATTCTTATATCTTAATAGTAATAAAAGTTCAAGTTCTTATAGAACTTTTGTAATTTTCTTGAGTTGTCACAGACCAGCACTTGCAATGATTGAAGATGCTGAGAAAAAGAATCTGATATCTCCTGGAAAGGTTAGTTGAATTGATTCTGAGCACAAAAATTTTCCCAGTTACTCACATATTGATTAGAAGGGCCGGCTTGGCTCAACGGTAAGCTTGCTTGCCGTGGTGTGTCAGGCCGCGGATTGTAATCAGTCTCTCTGCAAAAAGCAGGGTTAAGACTGCCTAGAGTATTCTCTTCCCCAGATACTCACGAAGTGGATATTTGAACTGGGTCGGCCTTTTTTATTCACATATTGATTCTCATATTTACCTTGATTGATGGTGTAGACAACTCTGATAGAGCCTACATCTGGAAATATGGGTATCAGCATGGCATTTATGGCTGCCTTGAAAGGGTATAAGATGGTTCTGACCATGCCCGCTTACGCAAGCTTAGAAAGAAAGGTGACCATGAGAGTATTTGGAGCTGAAGTAGTCCTCACTGATCCAACCAAAGAAATGCGAGGAGCAATAAAGAAGGCTTATGACCTTGGGGAATCCACACCAAATGCTTTCGTGCTGCAACAATATACAAACCTGGCTAATACTCAGGTTACCTGAACCTAAATTACTATTTCTGTTTGAAAACTTTTACTAAGAAAAACATCTATCTATCAAAACTATGCATTGCTATACTTGTGTAGTGCTTGGTTGCCCTTACTAGGAATAAATCTCTAATGCTGCAGCAAAGATTCAGTACATCCCACGAATAAAAATGTTACATGTGAGCTAAAGTTATCTTTTCTCTGCCACATTTTTTTTCTCTCCTCTGAAATGTAATTTTTCTATTGGTAGGATGCACTGAATCCAGGTGCTACAGTAGCACCAAAGATTTATTCCCTTACTAGATATAGTTTTGAAATCCTTAGCATTTGTAATGATGAGTTTATATATATAATTGACTTCAAAATGGGAAGCAGGTTCATTATGATACAACAGGTCCTGAGATATGGGAGGATACAAATGGACAAGTTGACATTTTTGTTATGGGAATAGGAAGTGGAGGCACAGTCTCTGGGGTTGGACAATATCTTAAATCCAAAAATCCTAATGTTAAGGTGATGTTCTTCGGAACACAATTCAAATTACAAACTGAACAGTGTTGTGTTAGATTTGCTCATTAAATCCCTTCAACTGTTTTCAATCATATTAGATATATGGAGTAGAGCCAGCTGAAAGTAATGTGCTAAATGGTGGCAAACCTGGTAAAGTTCATGCTTTTTTTCTTTGAATATTCTTTTTCATAGTCTCTAATTTTTTTACATTTCATAAAGTAAAAAAATAATATAAATGTACAAAAATAAGGATCTAAAGTAATGAAAATGATTACTATGGTCTGTAATATTCAGAAGTCCATTCTTCTAACTATAGATTGCAAACTCTGATATTGTCCTTATATATAGGTCATCATAAAATAGCTGGCAATGGGATTGGATTCAAACCAGAGATATTGGACATGGATGTAATGGACAAAGTTCTTGAAGTAAGTATAGAATATTACTTTCTTCTATAATTTTATGTTTGCTAGCTTAAAATTTTTATTTTTCTCCTAATTGTCATTGGAAACTTATATTGTAGGTTAGCAGTGAAGAGTCAGTTAACATGGCTAGGTTGTTGGCATTGAAGGAAGGACTCATGGTAATCTTCAAATGATAATTTTGTAGACTTTCTTAGACAAGAATGCATGAGAAGCTTCTAACTTTATTCAACACCATGGATTTTACCCTAACATTTACATATGATTCTTATCCAGGTTGGGATATCATCTGGAGCTAACACAGTTGCAGCTCTCAAATTGGCTAGTCTGCCTGAGAACAAAGGCAAACTTATTGTGGTAAGAACAGTTTTCCTTAAAACTTAAAACAAAATCAAGCTAGGCAGCAACACTATGCAATCATCTGCACAATTTTTTTTTATCATCATATAATTCCGTGGAGGTCGAGCCTTGAAGCAGCTGTAAGTTGCCTCCTTTGTGATCGGAAGGTCAAGGGTTTTGAGTCTGAGAAACAGTCTCTTTGCAAAAATGTAAGGGTAAGGTTGCATATAATCGATCCTTACCCCTACCCTCAAAAAGTCAGGGAGTCTTGTGTATTGGGGTTTGCCGATCATATAATTTTGTAAAAATAAAATAAAATGCTTAGCACTATGATTGTAGCAAGCAAATTTTTCTCTTTGTTGCTGACATTGTGAAAATCACTTATGACTTGAATCTCAGACTATTCATCCAAGTTTCGGGGAAAGATACCTGTCATCTGTCCTGTTCCAAGATCTTCGTAAAGAAGCTGAAAACATGCAGCCAGTGCCAGTTGATATTTGATTAATGCCTTCCATGAGCTCTAATACAACTAGAAAGCTTTTTGGTGGAGTTACATGGATCGACCTAGCTGTCACAATAATTTTGTAGCAAAAATTGTCAAATTCTGCTTACAACCCTGCCCTTGTAGAATTTTTGAACTAAAGTTATGTTTCTATTCAGCTTACAATAATCTTATCTGAATGCTTTGTATTTTCTTTGTTTTGTTTTGTGATCGGAAAAAGTATATAGTTTAATGCAGTGTTTTGAAATCTCGCTCTGCCTCTTGGGTTGACCCGGATCAACCCCGACCCCTCCCAAGGTTGGGGTTGTAAATTGGACCCTATTCGATCCCCAAAATCTGGCCGGATTTCAGTAATTCCCAGGTCAGAGTGATCAAAGGGGGTAAGTGCATTTTTATTTAAAGAAAATTCCATGAATCAATGTCGTTTTAATAAAAAAAAATAAGGGAAAAATATTTCTGGAGTTACTGCAGTTAAGTTATCTGCATTTATTCCCAAAACGACGTCGTTTTGGTATTGAAATATTAAAAACTTATAAATATAAAGACTATTATAACCCTGAAATAAATTAAAATTACAAAAACACCATGATTTTCGCCTCAAAACGACGTCGTATTGGGCTTACTGCAGATAACTTATCTGCAGTAACTATAGAAAAAGTTAACCCAAAAAATAAAATAAAAATGCTTGCAAATCTAAATGTAATCGTTCTCTTCTCTTCCAACGACCTAGACTTGTGGTATCTTGATTCTTTGGTATCATTAGAATATGAGTTTTGTAATTTGGTTTCTTGATACTTTAATTAAGTGATGTAATATTGACTTGTGGTTGTATTTAATAAATTATGTTAAGTATATTTTGAATCTTTGATGATTGGTGATTTGCTTTTTAATATTTTCATATATATATATATATATATATATATATATATATATATATATATATATATATATGAGGTAGGATCCTTTGACACCTCATCTGAGAGCCGTTGGATCAAAAAATATCAACGACTCTGATTTGTAAGCATGTGACACCGTTGATCTTTTTGATCCAACGACTCTCAGATGAGGTGTCAAACTTTAAATTTGACACCGGTGTCAAATGATTCTATCTCTATATATATATTTAATATATAAAACCGGGTCAGCGTAGTGATCTTGTGACCCCAATTGAACTCGTGACCCCTTACCTCGGCCGAGTCGATTGCCGGACCAGGTTTTTAAACAATGGTTTAAAGTAAGTGAAGTATCCGTGAGTATTCATGTCTCAATATAGTCTATGTCTCTGTTTGGAGGGTCACATCACATCAGTTACCTTGAGTTTTTTTTTTTATGCATACGAACTTGATAGGTGAGATTGATGTTGAGTTGTAGCTGAGTCTTAGACAAACTGCATTTCTTTAAATGAAGTCTTCAATTTAAGTTTTAGTTCATTTGACTCTAGATTAGTAATCACCACTTAAAGTGGTTCGATTCAAATAAAAATAATTGGATCCAATTCATTTCGTCTACGCTCATTTAATTTCAAATTTTTTTTAAAGTAATTTTAAAATTTGTTTATATTGAATTTGATCTTAAGGTCAAACATAACCTTTGAACACTTGAACCCATAAATTTTTGGGGTTTGATTTTCTCATATTGCATGAAAAATGAATTCTCATGTTGTGACTCAATTAGTGGTAGATCCCACATTTATTAAAAAAAGAAAAAGAAGAAAAACTTTGCACGCAAATCGAAGTGTCACAAACATGAGAATTCAATTCTCATGGAACATGAAAAAATATTTTTCCTAAAAATTTATATGCTTTAGTTTTCAACATTGATATATTCTTTGGAACCATCAAGTTTGCAAATTAAATAGTATTTATGTCTCAGTTACTTAAAAACTTTAATATGCCCCTCCTCTCAAAGAATCACATCAGGTATCCTGACTTTTCTTTTCTTTATTTATTATTATTATGTATACGAACTTGAGAGAAGTGATAGATATTGCGTTTTGAATCTTAGTCGAGCTTAATTACTTTAAATAATTTCTTGGATTCAAATTTTACTTCACACTCTGTATTAGTAATCACAGCTTAAAGTGATTTTAAAAAATAATGGTTTAAATAAAAAAATATCCTATCCAATTTTCGTCTTTTATTTAATATCAAATTTTAAAAATTATTTTAATTTTCTTCGTAATGAATTTGAAAGGTCAAATGTAACCGTTCAACTCATAAAAATTTATATCCTTTTTTTTTTGGAAATGAAAATCTTATATCCTTTTATTTTCTATATTGATATCTTCTTTGATACTATCGATTGGCATATTAAAGAATACTCATGTCTCTATTACTTAAATATTTTAATTTGTCTCTCTATTCAAAGAGAAACGTCACTTATCCTCAGAATTTTTTGAATGCATACAAACTTGAGAGATGTAATTGATTGCTATCCGAATTCTCTGATGTGATTCACATGACATGGTAAAGTTAGAAATCATAACCATATAAAGGTAGATTAATGGTAATAAAAGAGGAGAGAAAAAAAATAGTAAAATAGGTAGTTACAAAATCATAACCATTGATTTAACTTTGTATGGTTGTGATTTTCTCACATCACCATGTCATGTTTTTTCTCACATGATCCATTTCCAATTGATTGATTTAAATTTTAGTTGAATCTTAGCCGAGTTTGATTTCTTTAAATAAAGTATTAGATTTTAGATTTACTTCACTTCAATTTGGATTAGTAATTACAACTCAAAATAGTTTGAAAAACTCAATGGTTCAAATAAATAAAAAATCAAATTCATTTCTCATTTAACATTTTTCTTAAAAAACAATTTAAAATTTGTTTGAAATGAATTTGTTCTTAAGGTCAAACATAACCCTTGAACTCATAAAATTTTATATGCTTTGTTTTTATACACCGATTATTCTAATTATCTCTTTGAGGCTAGTAGGTCCGTGAGTATTCTCACAAACTTGAACTCTTTAAATCGGCTATAAAACTAACCCAAAGTTGGGGTTTAGTCACATTTATAGCTTTTCACCCCTTCACAGAGATGTATTTGGTTTTTCTAAATTAATTTCTTCTTTGGAACTATGAGTTGGCAAAATAAAGAGTATTTGTATCTTTGATTTGCTTGTAATGAATTTGATCTTAAACTCATAAAAAATTACTTGCTTTGGTTTTTAATATTGATAACTTCTTTGAAACTATATATCGACAAATTAAAGAATGTTTATGACTCAATTACTTAATAACTTTATATCCATCTTCTCACATAGTCATATAAGATATCCTATTTTTTTTATTTTTTTTTTGGAAATTTCTCCATTTGCTAGCTGGACAGGACCACAAAGGTAGCAAAGCTCTTCCTACCAAGTTTTTAATATAGTTGCGTACATGGGACTCAAACTTGAAATCATTAGTTGACCTAAAACAACCATGTGTCGGTTCATCCATGTGCTTAATTGTAGTTTTCTATGTGTGCATATAAACTTGGGAGATGGGATTGATATTGAGTTTTGAATCTTAGTCGAGTTCAATTACTTCAAATAAAGTATTGGATCAGTTTTACTTCACTGGATTAGTAATCACAACTTAAAGTGGTTTCAAAAAGTGTGACATGTTATTATACCTTTTTTTTCTGCCTACTTTTGTTTACCGCTCTCCAATATTGTTAGATTAGAATCTCAATTACTTTTATCATTTCTCTCTCCTATTGAGATTCTGATCTTGATGGAGAGTGGAAGAAAAATGTAGATAGAATAACCTATCCCTAGAAAAATAATGGTTCAAGTAAAAAAAAAAAATATCCAATTCATTTTTTCTACACTTATTTAATATCAAATTCTAAAATTATTTTAATTTTCCTCACAATGAATTTAAGCTTTAGGTCAAACGTAACTGTTCAACTCAAATTTTGTATGCTTTGATTTTCTATATTGATATATTCTTTGCTACTAGGGATGTAAATGAGCCAAGACATGTCAAACTTTAGCTTAAATGAGCTAGGTCTATGTAAAATATTTCAAGCCCGACTTGTTTTGATAGCATGATACTAGCCAAATCATAAGCTTGGCTTGTTTTTAAAAAGTACAAGGCTTGACTTGACCTATCAAGTATTTAAAAATGGCATATTGCACTTTATAAAATATAAGTTATGATTATTTTATTTATTTTATATCTTTTGTATATTTAAGTTGAAGAAAAGTCAAAATAGTATAATAGCTGAAGTTATACCAGAACCCAAAATATTATTTTAATAAAAAATAATAAAATGTTATTAATTAAAAAATAATTAAATATTATTTATTAAAAAATATAGGTCGAGCCTAGAGGCTTAGAGATAAGTCTTTCTAAGATAGGTATGTAACCTGATTTTTAAAGAGGTTGTTTTTTTTTATGAGTTCAAGTGTGTATTATTTTTAAAACTGATCAAGGCAAGGCAAGTCAAAGGCAGGCCAAGCTGTATGCTTTTGACAAGTCGTTCATCTCTCGTAACTTATATGTTTTAATCCTCAATGAGGCACATTAGTTATCTAGAGTTTTTTTTTAATGTATACAAACTTGATAGATGTGATTGATTAATCTTGAGTTTTAGTTGAATCTAAGTCGAATTCAATTTCTTTAAATAAAATACGACAATATGACTCTAATGTGGTTGGAGAAAAATTTATCTCCAGCTGACCCAACAAATTATGGGACCCACTAGAAGAAGAAAGCAAGAAAAATAACAACACGACTTTTGATGGGTTAGTTGGAGATTTTTTTTTCTCTCCAACAACAAGGAGAGTTATATTGCCCAATAAAATATTAGATTCAAGTTTTATTTCACTTAACTCAGAATTAGTAATCACAACTCAAAATGGTTAAAAAAATTAAATGATTCAACTAAAAAAATGGGATCCAATTCATTTCGTCGATGCTTATTTAATGTATTTTTAAAATAAATAAATAAATAAATTTGTTCATAATAAATTTGATCCAAAGGTCAATTGTAATTGCTTAACTCAAAAAAAAATTAAATGCTTTGGTTTTTTATATTAATACCTTATTTGGAATTATCAAGTTGGCAATTCAATATGTCTCTATTTTTTTTTTGGTAATCCAATATGTCTCTTTACTTAGAGAGTTAAATCATTTATCTTGAGTTTCCCCCCCAATATATACGAACTTGAGAGATGTGATTGATCTTGAGTTTTAATTGAATCTTAGCCAAGCTCAATTTCTTTAAAAAAAATATTTATTCAATTTTTTTAAAATTGATATTAGGGTAAATGTGACGGCTCAATTTATAAAATTTTACATGTTTTTGATTTTTTGGATTATATCTTCCTTGGAATTATCATGTTAGCAATTTGAAGAATATTCATGTCTTAATAACTTAATAATTTTAATTTGTCTCCGTACTCAAAAGAGTAATGTCAATTATCTTAAGTTTTTTTTTTAAGGTATATTGAAACTCGAGAGATAGGATTGATCTTGAATTGTAGTTTAGTCTTAATCGAGCTTGAATTATTTAAATAAAGTCTGTAAGGTGTTAGAAACAAGAATGAAAGGTAAAAGAGAGAGAGAGAAATCAAAAGAATGTTGAAAGAATTGTATTGTAGTAAAATGAGAAAATAAATTCTAAATCTCTATATATATATATATATATATATATATATATATATATATATATATATATATATATATATATATATATATATGAATATGTAATTTTAGGTGAATTAATGAAGGGTGTTTCAGTAAAATGTATATGATATAAAAATAAATAAAATTACAAAAACACCCTTCATTAATTCACCTAAAATTACATAAACACCCTTCATTAATCAAAACAACGTAGTTTTGGGACTACGGAGATAAACTTATCTCAAACTGCTTGAGAAACGTTTTTCCTTATACATATGTATATATATATATATATATATATATATATATATATATATATATAGGATAAAACTGGAGTTAGAAGTCTTCACTCAATCTTGACCATTGATCCACTGGTATCCAATGGCTCACACTCTTAAAAAATTTGAGCCCTTAGATGTAAGTGGGATCAACGGACAAGATTGAGAGTGTAACTTACACTGGTGTAACATGATCCTGACCCTATATATATATATATATATATATATATATATATATATATATATATATATATATAAGGTATGATCCTTTGATATCAGTATCAAATTTGAAGTTTGACACCTCTCATTTGAGAGCCATTAGATAAAAAAAGATCAATGGTGTCACATGTTTACAAATCAGAGTCGTTGATATTTTTTGATCTAACGGTTCTTAGAAGATGTGTCAAAGCATCCTACCTTTCTCTCTTTATATATGTAGGATTTAGTGAGTGTACAGTGACCGGAAATAAAATTCGGTTCAGTGCACTAAGTTCTTCCGCGATAACACATTTATAGTAAATATTATAACTATGTTCTCCCGGGAGAATATTTTGAGAAGACCATTATAATATTTAGTGTACTAAGTTCTCGCGGGAGAACTTACTGCACTGGACGATCCAGTGACTGATTTTTCATTTTTTCCATATATATATATATGGGATTTGATTTTCTCTTGTTACATGAGAATTCAATTCTCATGTTGTGACTCAATTAGTGGTGGGTCCCACATTTATTAAAAAGAGAAAAAGAAAAGAAAAATTTTACACGCAAATCGAAGGATCACAGTACGAGAATCATCCAAAATGAGAAAATGTTTCCTATATATATTGAAAGAACGTGTCTTTTCATTTGGTCATCTTTGGTAACACATTATACAGATATATTTGGAAATGACATGTCTTTTCATTTGGTCATCTTTGGTAACACGTTTTCAAAGCTAAATTGGACTCTCGCACTTGCACGTGGGAAATAACACAGTATATAAGTGTCAAACTTGAGCAGAGTCTTGCATACTTCAGAGCATTGAGATCTTTAACACAATTCGTGAATCAATGGCTTCTTTCAAGAGTATCCTCAAGCAAAGGTCTTCTTCATATGCTGTTGCATGCCACCACCCCATGATGAGGAGATTGTTCTCAACGTCTACTGTTATTGATTCTCCTTCTTTGGCTCAGAGAATCAGAGATTTTCCAAAGGAACTTCCTGGAACCAACATAAAGAAGGATATTTCCCAGGTAACTCTCTATTTTTTCATTACAATCTGATGAGACAACATGCGACTTGGTTTGATGTTTTGTTCAGTGATATTTAGGAGCGTGCAAAATAATCAAAAAAAATTGAACCGAACCGAACTACCACTTAAAATAATCGGTTTTAAATCAAACCATTTTGAACCGAACCGTTTCTGAAACTAACCGAACCGTTTTCAAAGCGAACCAAATTAATTTTTATAACTTTATTTTTTAAATTTTTAATTTTTTTCTTTTCAAAGTAGGGTTGACCGAACCGAACCACTTCCAAACGAACCAGTTCCAAACTAAGTTTGAGTTGTCACTAAATTTTTCTATCAGTTTTCTAATTTCTTTTTCTTAACAAAACTTGAAGAAGAAACCATTTTGCATAATAGCTGATGTTTATTTCATTTTTTTCACCATTTTGTTTTAGGGGTCATAAAATATCTGTTTACACCCTTTTTTTTTTTTTATAAATTATACTAAGTATTTTTTTTATAAATTATATAAGTTTTCTATTTTGATTTTCATACAAAACTTGAAGAAGAAACCATTTTGCATAATTGAAGTATTTCATTTTTTTCACCATATCTATTTTTTGTAGTTTGTAAACAAAAAATTTGTAAGAATTTGTATACAAAAAGTTTGTAAATATAACATTTTCCTTGGAGAATATATTCCAGTGTCGCTTATTCAAATGCTTATACGAAGTTCAACAATTCATTTTTCAGCTCATTGGGAGGACTCCATTGGTTTATCTTAACAAAGTCACTGAAGGATGTGGAGCTTATATTGCTGTCAAGCAAGAGATGATGCTGCCCACTGCCAGCATCAAAGACAGGTCAACCCTTTTCTATTTCCAATCCTATTTGAATTTCCTTTTGTTTCTACTTTGAATTTGATCAGAGTTCATACTATTCTTATATCTTAATAGTAATAAAAGTTCAAGTTCTTATAGAACTTTTGTAATTTTCTTGAGTTGTCACAGACCAGCACTTGCAATGATTGAAGATGCTGAGAAAAAGAATCTGATATCTCCTGGAAAGGTTAGTTGAATTGATTATGAGCACCAAAATTTTCCCAGTTATTCACATATTGATTAGAAGGGCCGGCTTGGCTCAACGGTAAGTTTGCTTGCCGTGGTGTGTCAGGCCGCGGATTGGAATCAGTCTCTCTGCAAAAAGCAGGGTTAAGATTGCCTAGAGTATTTTCTTCCCCAGATACTCACGAAGTGGATATTTGAACTGGGTCGGCACTTTTTATTCACATATTGATTCTCATATTTACCTTGATTGATGGTGTAGACAACTCTGATAGAGCCTACATCTGGAAATATGGGTATCAGCATGGCATTTATGGCTGCCTTGAAAGGGTATAAGATGGTTCTGACCATGCCCGCTTACGCAAGCTTAGAAAGAAAGGTGACCATGAGAGTATTTGGAGCTGAAGTAGTCCTCACTGATCCAACCAAAGAAATGCGAGGAGCAATAAAGAAGGCTTATGACCTTGGGGAATCCACACCAAATGCTTTCGTGCTGCAACAATATACAAACCTGGCTAATACTCAGGTTACCTGAACCTAAATTACTATTTCTGTTTGAAAACTTTTACTAAGAAAAACATCTATCTATCAAAACTATGCATTGCTATACTTGTGCAGTGCTTGGTTGCCCTTACTAGGAATAAATCTCTACTGCTGCATCAAAGATTCAGTACATCCCACGAATAAAAATGTTACATGTCAGCTAAAGTTATCTTTTCTCTGTCACATTTTTTTTCTCTCCTCTGAAATGTAATTTTTCTTTTGATAGGATGCACTGAATCCAGGTGCTACAGTAGCACCAAAGATTTATTCTCTTACTAGATATAGTTTTGAAATCCTTAGCATTTGTAATGATAAGTTTTTATATATATAATTGACTTCAAAATGGGAAGCAGGTTCATTATGATACAACAGGTCCTGAGATATGGGAGGATACAAATGGACAAGTTGACATTTTTGTTATGGGAATAGGAAGTGGAGGCACAGTCTCTGGGGTTGGACAATATCTTAAATCCAAAAATCCTAATGTTAAGGTGATGTTCTTCGGAACACAATTCAAATTACAAACTGAACAGTGTTGTGTTAGATTTGCTCATTAAATCCCTTCAACTGTTTTCAATCATATTAGATATATGGAGTAGAGCCAGCTGAAAGTAATGTGCTAAATGGTGGCAAACCTGGTAAAGTTCATGCTTTTTTTTTTCTTTGAATATTCTTTTTTATAGTCTCTAATTTTTTTACATTTCATAAAGTAAAAAAATAATATAAATGTAAAAAAATAAGGATCTAAAGTAATGAAAATGATTACTATGGTCTGTAATATTCAGAAGTCCATTCTTCTAACTATAGATTGCAATTGTCCTTATATATAGGTCATCATAAAATAGCTGGCAATGGGATTGGATTCAAACCAGAGATATTGGACATGGATGTAATGGACAAAGTTCTTGAAGTAAGTATAGAATATTACTTTCTTCTATAATTTTATGTTTGCTAGCTTAAAATTTTTATTTTTCTCCTAATTGTCATTGGGAAACTTATATGGTAGGTTAGCAGTGAAGAGTCAGTTAACATGGCTAGGTTGTTGGCATTGAAGGAAGGACTCATGGTAATCTTCAAATGATAATTTTGTAGACTTTCTTAGACAAGAATGCATGAGAAGCTTCTAACTTTATTCAACACCATGGATTTTACCCTAACATTTACATATGATTCTTATCCAGGTTGGGATATCATCTGGAGCTAACACAGTTGCAGCTCTCAAATTGGCTAGTCTGCCTGAGAACAAAGGCAAACTTATTGTGGTAAGAACAGTTTTCCTTAAAACTTAAAACAAAACAAAGGCAAACACAGTTGCACAATTTTTTTTTTTTATCATCATATAATTCCTTGGAGGTCGAGCCTTGAAGCAGCTGTAAGTTGCTTCCTTTGTGATCGGAAGGTCAAGTGTTTTGAGTCTGAGAAACAGTCTCTTTGCAAAAATGTAAGGGTAAGGTTGCATATAATCGATCCTTACCCCTACCCTCAAAAAGTCAGGGAGTCTTGTGCATTGGGGTTTGCCGATCATATAATTTTGTAAAAATAAAATAAAATGCTTAGCACTATGATTGTAGCAAGCAAATTTTTCTCTTTGTTGCTGACATTGTGAAAATCACTTATGACTTGAATCTCAGACTATTCATCCAAGTTTCGGGGAAAGATACCTGTCATCTGTCCTGTTCCAAGATCTTCGTAAAGAAGCTGAAAACATGCAGCCAGTGCCAGTTGATATTTGATTAATGCCTTCCATGAGCTCTAATACAACTAGAAAGCTTTTTGGTGGAGTTACATGGATCGACCTAGCTGTCACAATAATTTTGTAGCAAAAATGTCAAATTCTGCATACAACCCTGCCCTTGTAGAATTTTTCAACTAAATTATGTTTCTATTCAGCTTACAATAATCTTATCTGAATGCTTTGTATTTTCTATATTGATATCTTCTTTGATACTATCGATTGGCAAATTAAAGAATGCTCATGTCTCTATTACTTAAATATTTTAATTTGTCTCTCTCTCTATTCAAAGAGAAACGTCACTTATCCTCAGATTTTTTTGAATGTATACAATCTTGAGAGATGTAATTGATTGATTTTGAATTTTAGTTGAATCTTAGCCGAGTTTGATTTCTTTAAATAAAGTATTAGATTCTAGATTTACTTCACTTCAATTTGGATTAGTAATTAGTAATCACAACTCAAAGTAGTTTGAAAAACTCAATGGTTCAAATAAAAATAAAAAAGATCAAATTCATTTCTCATTTAATATCTTTCTTAAAAAACAATTTAAAATTTGTTTGAAATGAATTTCTTCTTAAGGTCAAACATAACCGTTGAAATCACAAAATTTTATATTTTTTTTTTTTATATACAGATTCTAATTATTTCTTTGAGGCTAGTCGCCCCCGAGTATTCATACAAATTTGAACTCTTTGAATTGGTTATAGGATTAATTCTGCGTCGGGATTTAGTCACAGTTAAAGCTTTTCACCCCTATTTGGCTTTTATATATTAATATCTTCTTTGGAACTATCCAGTTGGCAAAATAAAGAGTATTTATATCTTTGATTTGCTTGTAATGAATTTGATCTTAAACTCATAAAAAATTATTTGCTTTGGTTTTGAATATTGATAACTTCTTTGAAACTATATATCGGAAAATTAAAGAATGTTTATGACTGAATAACTTTATGTCCATCTTCTCACGCAGTCATATAAGTTATCCTAAGTTTTTTTTTTTTTTTTTTTGGAAATTTCTAGATCGGTTCATCAATTAATTGTCTAATTTGCTAGCTGGACAAGATCACATAGGTAGCAGAGCTCTTCCTACCAAATTTGTAACATAGTTGCGTACCCGAGACTCAAACTTGAAATCACTTGTTAACCTAAAACAACCACGTCTCGATTCATCCATGTGCTTAATGGTAGGTTTTTTTTTTTAGTGCACACAAACTTGGGAGATGGGATTGATATTGAGTTTTGAATCTTAGTTGAGTTCAATTGCTTCAAATAAAGTATTGAAGTTTTTTTTTTTTTTGGTAAATAAGTATTGAAGTTTTTTTTTTTGGTAAATAAGTATTGAAGTTTTACTTCACTTCACTCTCGATTAGTAATCACAACTTAAAGTGGTTTCAAAAAATGTGACATGTTATTCTACCTTTTCTTTCGTGCCTATTTTTGTTTATTACTCTTCAATATCGTTAGATCAGAATCTCAACTATTTTTATCATTTCTCTCTCCTAATAAGATTTTGATCTAATGGTGATGTAGAGTGGTAGAAAAAGGTAGATAAAATAACCTATCCATAAAAAAATAATGGTTCAAATAAAAAAACCTATCCAATTCATTTTGTCTACACTTATTTAATATCAAATTTTAAAATTATATTAATTTTCTTCATAATGAATTTAAGCTTCGATTTTCTATATTGATATATTCTTTGTCAAACTTTAGCTTAAATGAGTTAGGCCAGTGTAAAATATTTCAAGCCTTACTTGTTTTGATAGCCTGATACTAGTCAAATCATAAGCTTGGCTTGTTTTTAAAAAGTACAAGGCTTGACTTGACCTATGAATCCTTCCAAGCATTAAAAAATGGCATATTGCACTTTATAAAATATAAGTTATGATTATTTTGTTTATTTTATATCTTTTGTATATTTAAGTTGAAGAAAAGCCAAAATAGTATAATAGCTAAAGTCATACCAGAACCCAAAATATCATTTTATTAAAAAATAACAAAATGTTATTTATTAAAAAATAATAAAATATTATTTATTAAAAAATATAAGCCGAGCCTAGAGGCTTAGAGGTAAGTCTTTCTAAAATAGGTATGTGGCCTTATTTTTAAAGAGGTTTTTTTAATTTGTTCAAGTCTATACTATTTTTAAAACTGATCAAGCCAAACCAAGTCAAAGGCAGGCCAATGAGGCACATTAGTTATCTAGAGGTTTTTTTTTTATGTATACAAACTCGATAGATTGATTGATTGATCTTGAGTTTTAGTTGAATGTTCTTAGAGAATATAATATAAATCATTGAAAATGCCCTTACCTACTACCTTAAGGTTTTGGGTGAAATGTTTATTTAACATGGTATTAGAGCTTCAGGGACCATTAGGTCACGAGTTCAAAACTCACCGCCCCCCACTTTCAGGTGGAATTAAGAAAAACACGAGGCAGACCAAAAAAATGGGCTCGTGCAGCACAAGGCAGACCAATAATGGGTTTGTGCCATATTCCACGCTTCAAGCTCAAAGAGCTATTGTGTGAGGGACTGTGTTAGAGAATATAATATAAATCATTAAAAAGACCCTTACTTACTACCTTAAGGTTTTGAGTGAAATAGTTCTTTCATAAATCTTAGTCGAATTCAATTTCTTCAAATAAAGTACGACAATACGACTCTCACGTGGTTGGAGGAAAAATTATCTTCAGCTGACCCAATAAATTGTGGGACCCACCAGAAGAAAGAAAGAAAAATAACAACGCGACTTTTGATGGGTTTGAAAGTAAACTGGCCTTTGAAGGCCGATACATGTAAGGTGTAAAACAAAAATTTTACTGCGGAACATACATGCACTCATAGATTCATGCTTTAAGACAGCATGATGTTACCTTGTTTTGGCCTGATCAGTCAGGGAGATGAGATGTCAGGCTTGAAGGGTTCAAACCCTCTAATGGTGATCCACACCACCGTTCGTCTATGATGCAAGAACTCTTTCTTGAAAGCCACCAGATGAACACCACAATGAGGCTTGTTATGCGCACAAGTGGTGAGGGTGGAGGCTAGGTATCCTGTTTGGAAAGGTGTACTGAGCTACCCTACAGAATGGTGCATAGAGGAGGAGAGTTGGCTTGGTTTTCCCATGAAACCTAAGGTGAGGAACATATCTCATGCAACCAACCTAGCACCATTACCCTAAGCACATAAGTCCGGCTGTGCCTGCAACTTATGTCTTAGTTAAGCATTAAACCAGCACCCTAAGTGTCTTACACTTCAAACACTACTCTAGCCCAACGAAATAGTGGGTCCCAACTGAGTTGTGGAGCACCACTACGTAGAAGAGTTTTGAGTAGCATTGGTGGTGGGAGATAATCATATGCTTAATTATTTATTCCTTTTAAGGGTTCCTTTTATCTTGGGGTTAATTAGGTCCCATCAAACGCATATTGTAAGTTATCATGCTAGTCGTTACCTATGTCAAACATCTATCGGTATACACTAGTCGTTATTGGACAAACATAATAACCATACAAACGCGATTTGCCCAATTTATGCATACTAGACGTTCTAATCACACATACATATAAACAGTTTATATTGAGATAGCCATGGTGCTCGCGCTTTTGTCCTTTTTGCTTCTTTAAGCAACGGCCGCTTGTCGTCTATACGCCACTAGCCTATTTCTCTAATTACAAATAATTAAAGAAACTCCATAACACTTTGGAGGAACAAAATTACAAAATTTAAATTACAAATATACTTGTAAATTAAAATGCGCGATTACACATAAATTTAAAATTCAAAAAAATTCAAATCCGGGCACCATGACCATCCCCTTCCTGTTTGTACCTGAAAAGTTCAAAACTTGCAAACACAAACATTATATTATCACATAACATTTTCACATGTATTTTGACATTTAACATTTAAACATCAAAATAACATCAAGATTCATAATCTTAAATTTCTCATTGGCCGAATTTAAAAACAATTTCAATTCAAATTTTGTTAATTCTTTCTCAAAGAAAACAAAATTAAACCATGCATGTAGCCATATATCCCTACATGGCCGAATCATATAGGTAACTATATGATAAATTTGTCACAAAAATTCATGCATATAAACATGACACAATTCATGGAGAAAAATAAGAAATCATTCAAGGTACTCTTAGTACCCTCCATGGCCGAATCTACCCTTTCAAAAAGGGTGTTCCTTTTAGAACTTTCATAAAGAAAAGAAACTAAACCATGATGCATAATGTTTTATGAACACAGAATCAAATTTTTATGTTCATAAAAACAAAAACTTTAACACTTTAAAGGATTTGTGATTCAAAATCCACATGCAGAATTTAAACTTTAACCCTTTAAAGATTTTTGACTGTGAAAGACTCTTCTCACAAACAAGGTACCATCACCCGTCGATGGTAAAGCAACCTGGCTCTGATACCACTTCAAAGTAAACTGGCCTTTGAAGGCCGATGCATGTAAGGTGTAAAACAAAAATCTTACTGCGGAACATACATGCACACATAGATTCATGCTTTAAGACAACATGATGTTACCTTGTTTTGGCCTGATCAGTCAGGGAGATGAGATGTCAGGCTTGAAGGGTTCAAACCCTCTAATGGTGATCCACACCACCGTTCGTCTATGATGCAAGAACTCTTTCTTGAAAGCCACCAGATGAACACCACAATGAGGCTTGCTATGCGCACAAGTGGTGAGGGTGGAGGCTAGGTATCCTGTTTGGAAAGGTGTACTGAGCTACCCTACAGAATGGTGCATAGAGGAGGAGAGTTGGCTTGGTTTTCCCATGAAACCTAAGGTGAGGAACATGTCTATTCATGCGCACCCTTTGGAGAGGAGGAGGGAATTCATTCATTCAAAATGAAAAACAAACTTTCAAATTTCTTTGAAAGTTATGCATGAAACAGTGTGATAAGGTGGAGCTGTTGCAAAACAAACTTTGCCAACAACCTCCAATCTTATCCACATGAATTTAAATTCAAATTAATTTAAACTTAAATTCATAAACTATCATATAGTATATAGTTTTCATGCGCATAATTCAGCCCTATAAAGGGTCCAAATACATTGAGCAGTTGCATTCAAAATTTGAATCAACTTACCCACTGATTCCCTCAACCACCAAATCTGAATGGAGGTTTGTTTTAAGTGATAAGATAACACTCTTATCACTTAAAAGTGATGCACCAAACAGCCTAGGGAGAGCCTCCAAAGATGCTTCTTCATCCAAGGAATATGCTCCAATAAGATCCTGTCTTATCCTTTTGTTATGAAACAACTTTTCAAAACCAATTCAAATTCGAATTCAAACACTTGAATTCAAACGTTCAAACATTCAAATTCAAAATTCAAAATTCAAAATTTCAAATTTCAAATTCAAAATTCGAATTTCAAAATTCAAATTCAAATTCAAATTTTAAAATTCAAATTTCAAATTTCAAATTCAAAATTCGAATTTCGAAATTCAAATTCTAAATTCAAATTTCAAAATTCAAATTTCAAATTCAAAATTCGAAATTCAAATATTTGATTATTAATTTAACTAATTAAATTAATTAGTAATGGCTTGGACTATCCAAGCCCATTACTAAACTCCATGCACCACCCACCCATTTAGGTGGGCTTCCAAACAACTTCTTGGGCTAATAACATTATTAGGCCCAATACCTTTAAAGCTAGTCCATCATAACTACAAGGTGTTAGTGTGTGACCCATTAGGTCCAACTTAGCTACTGACATAACTGGGCTTGGGCCCAACAAGCCCACAACCCAATTAATGACAACACAGAGCACTAGCAATGCTTTGTTGCCCCAGAACTAGTCAGATTAATGACTTGATCATCCTATTGCACATATTTGGTTACCGTATGTATTTCCCTTCGTCTCGGTTATCTTCCCATTAACCTAGGGTAAGGAAATGTATCAACCCCTGCGGTTTTGGGTAAGCTTTATTCGAAATAGGGAATCTTCAATTTACTGACTCTAAAGGCAGATCATCTCATGATCTCTTTTACTATGCATAGATTCCCGAGTCCCTGTAAATGTCATCCCGATTTCTCCGGTTTACAGATAACCTAATCTCTCACAGAGATTTGACGAATTCCTTCAGCTTATTACCCTAGCCCTGTGCCCTTTAAGGACACGCCCAACAGTATACCTATGAGTCTCCATGTTTCAGGCAGACGAGGTATACAATCAAAACATGCCTTCAAGAACACAGTCTAGGTAATAACTTTTGGTCTAAGGAAAGACACACCCAAACATAAAGAGATTACTCTAATGACACTATCTGTGAGATTTCCTCATAGAGTCTCTTTTTGGGTCTGTTCAGTGCGAGCTATACTCTTATAGGTCCACCCACGACTTTAGCTAAGATATCTCCATATCTGCAGCTCATTAGGTCTTTACCTTGTATCCATATACAAGTAGATAAGTCGTACTAGTCTTTACTCGAGATCACTGATCCCCAAACTCAGTGTCTCTAGACTAGGAACATATAATTAGGAATAGACATGCAATATCCTTGAATCCTCATGATCGTGATCTCATCACAGATACTCAAGAGATACCTGTTCTATTCCAAGGGGTTTATCCAGTTCATTCATATAATATTAACAGTAATATCGAGACACAATATGAAACTGAATAAATAGTGCTTACATTTATTTGCGACAAATAAAGTTCTACATCTAGTGTCCTTTATTTAATCAAAAGATTGTCTCTAGTACACCCATATGCTAACAGGGTTAGCTGGAGATTTTTTTCTCTCTTCAACAACGGGAGTTATATTGCCCAATAAAATATTAGATTCAAGCTTTACTTCACTTGACTCCAAATTAGTAATCACAACTGAAAGTGTTTAAAAAAATTCAATCATTCAAATAAAAAAATGGGATCCAATTCATTTTGTCTATGCTTATTTAATGTAATTTTTTTAATAAAATAAAATAAAATTTGTTCATAATAAATTTGATCCAAGGTCAATAATAACTGCTCGACTCAAAAAATTTAAATGCTTTGATTTTTTATATTAATATCATGTGATTGATCTTGAGTTTTAATTGAATCTTAGCCAAGCTCAATTTCTTTAAAAAAAGTATTTATTCAATTTTTAAAAAAGGGGTTTGCATTTGTCATTTAGTATGACACAACAAACTTTCCTATACACACAATATTTTGTGGGCCCACATTTTTTGAAGAAAAAAAATGAAATTACGGCACGCAAAATGAATCTCTATAACATTACACAATTTCTTTTCCTACAACATAACTAAGACCTTTAAAAAATTGATATTAGGGTTAAATGTAACTGCTCAATTTATAAATTTTTACATGTTTTTGTTTTTTGGTTGATATCTTCCTTAGAATTATCACGTTAGCAATTTGAAGAATATTCAAGTCTTAATAACTTAACAATTTTAATTTGTCTCAGTACTCAGAGTAATGTCAGTTATCTTACGTTTTTTTCTTTAACGTATATTGAAACTTGAGAGATGGGATTGATCTTGAATTTTAGTTTAGTCTTAATCGAGCTTGATTTATTTAAATAAAATATGTAATATGGCAGTAGAAAATCAGTTCTGCATCTACAGCGGTAATGAATTCCCCTTAAAAGTTTAAGTAGGAAATAAATGAATCCAAATATATATTACATAACATTAGATAGCCAAATTTTAAAAATTGGCGTTCTTTATCAGCGTAATATTTACGGTACACCGGTCGCTGGGCCAATTAAAATGAGATAAATTTTAGGATGTGTATATGGAAAGAATTTTTTTTGAAAGTCATTGGTACATTGAATGTACTGAAAATACTCTCCACCATAAGATTTATCATTTCTCAAGTCACTTGAGATAACCTTAACTCCGGTCTTCTTAAAACTATGTCATTTTGGGTTTAAGGAGAATTAACAAAGGGTACTTAAAACACTTTTATTAATTCTCCCAACACCCAAAATGATGTAATTTTGAGACTGACGAAAGTAAGATTATTTCAAGTCACTTTAAAAATATTTTTCTCATATATATATATATGTGTGCTTATATACATATGTTGAATATTTTTTGTCATGTTTAAAAAAGGGAAAAATGTTTCTCCTCGCATATGAGATCAAATTATCTCTTATAATCCTAAAACGATGTCATTTTAGGGTTTAGAATAAAGAGGGAGGATATTATAACTACTAGAAACTCTTACTGCTAACTTACTACCTATCACATTACCATTGGATCAAAGAGAGAGAATGTTAAAAAGTTTTTAAAGAGAGAGAATGTTAAAAAGTTTTTAAAGAGAGAGAAAATGTTAATCTAATGATGATTAGATAGGTAGTAAGTTGGTAGTGGAAAATTTTGGTAGTGAGAATATCCTTCCTTTAGAATAAAAACATAAAAGCTATTTTAAAATTTTTACTTTCTAACATATGTTTTATTAAAGGAAAAAAATATGTGTCCGACACAAACTTAGCTTATTTTAAGGGAGAGATAAAGTGATAAACAGAAAAGGTAAGACCTACTCCTTTATTTTTTCAATGGGATCCACACCTTTTTGTGTCTATATCTCTTAAAAGGACATAAATTTGTATTATTTAAAAAGACACATTTTTTCTTTATTAAAATACCCTTTATTTTTTATCATAAATATCAAAACAATGTAATTTTAAATAATTTTTTTTATCTACGTTAATCCCTTACAAAAAAAGGAAAAAATTATATTTATAAATTTTTTGTTTACAAACAATATTGTGTTCTCCCGAAAAAAATACATTATGATCTCTCAAGAATACATAATGCAATTTGTAGAAATTTATAATTTTTTTTATAAACGGATCATTTTCCTAAAAAAAAAAAGAACAGGATATTGTCACACTCAAATAAAGTTATGACTAATGTTACTACCAATCATTTCACCGTTAGATTGGTAGTAGGGATCCGACCAAATATGGGCGGCGGCGGGCGGTGACAGAGTGTATGGTTATCAACGAGGATAAAGAGAAAGGGGAGAGAGAAATGAATATAGAAGGGCTATTTAAGAGATCAACGAGGACCGTCGAATCGCTACTATCAATCTAACGGTGAGATGATTGATCGTAACATTGGTCGTAACTTTATTTGGGTATCACAATATGATGTCTAAAAAAAAATATGTTCAGGATTTAGGGATATGTCTGTAATTTTGATGGTACCGAGGGGCAATCTGAATTGCTACCTTCCGTAAATCTGTAACCGTAGTTGTTTTGGCATATAAAAATGGTATAGTGTGTGTACAGTGTGTTAGAGAGAGAATACAGAGAGAGAGAGTGGAAGAAAGCTTTAAGCTTTGTGACCCAACCTCAGGAAAAAAAAAAAAAAAAAAACTCAAAAATCATTTTTATAAAGAAAATGGAAGAAAAATAGGAAAATAGAAAGAAAAAAAATATTTTTTCCCTTAGGGTTTGACTGTGAATTGGGAAATCGCGCGTGACCCAAATTGTGGAATCACCGATTCCGTCAAGCTCGGTTCTCTGTGGGGGAAGATCTATCCTCAATTGCTCCGAAAGTTGCGGATTTTGGAGCGAGAAAGCTGGTGTCAGTAGCTGAAGCTGGAGAGAGAAAATGGTGTGAATGGTATTTTTTGAACGTTAAGGATCGGAGGGAAAATAAAAGGGCTTTTTTCTTCAAATTTGGAGGGATTCTGACTCTTTTGCATTTCTGGGTATTTTTATTTTGTTCAAAGCTTGAATTTTTATTTTTATTTTTTTACCTGTGGGAGTGATCTGAATTTTGGTTTATCTGCATGTGTAGTGTAGGTGTTGAATTCTGGGTTGATTGCATGCAATCTGGCGGCAGCGGCGGTGGGCCCGGCCGGAACCCGGGGCGGGCGGCATCGACGTCGTCAGCGGCAGCATCTCCGTCTTCTTCATCTTCGGCGGCCTCTCACTTGGGATTGGATTCTTTGCAGCAGCAACAGCAACAGCAACAGCAACAGCAGCAGATAGGTTCTAGGCAGGTGGGGATTTTGATTGGTTTGGCTGAATTTCTGTGATAATTTGATGGAACATGTACTCTGATGACTAGTTCTGGCAAGTGTGGTGCTTAGTTGTGCTGGTAATTAAATGGGGTTTGATTTTGGAAAACATGGTGGGCTTTGGAAATTGGAGTGTGGTGCTTGTTGGAAAAAATGGGTTGTAGTGGAATTTGCATTTAATACCTTTGCTAGTGGGGGTTAATTACCAAAGAATGTCTTTAGTTAGTTGGTTGGTTGGTTGGTTTTTTTTTTTTTGGTTTTGTTTTTAATTTTGGGAACCAATTGATTTTCAGTTATTGAAGGAGTGAAACTTGAGATGTGTTAATTAAGTAGAATATGGAAACTGATGGAATCATTGAACCTGAAAATGATTGGGTGCAATTGTGTGTTGCTAACGTTGTCAGTTCCAGTCAAGCTTCCTTTTAATCACACAAACAGCATGGCATCTTCTCTAGACTTTGAATTTTTTACTAATTATTGGTCTTTGCCTTTATTTTCTGTTCATATGTTATGTTTCAATTATAGGAAAATACGACTATTGTGCATATTGTATTTCTTTTCTTCACTTTTCTACTGTATTTCCTTTTACAAGTTGATGATGATAATGAAACATCAGGGTAATAAACCTTGAGGTTTGTGTTTTTGTTTAATGAACTCCGTCTCTCCCCTTTCTTTCTTTCTTCAGGTGCTATTGTTGAAATTTAATCACTCTGATTAACTTTGGATCATGAGTTCCCCCTTTGCCTTTTCTTTCTCTCTCTAACAAATTGTTTAAATTGAAAAACATTGATTAATTGTGGATTGTAACCAAACAAGCTGAAGTTGCAACTTGATAAAAAGTGTTGTTTCGTCACCTTCTGTATATCGTCAGTTTGTGTTAACTGTTCCTGCTGTCTCTCATTCCTGTTACTTCTGTTATTATTAGTAAAAGATGTATGATATCAATAATTGAGATCGTCTGTTTCTTGTTGACTAATAGTTTTCTATCAAGTGCAGTTTTAATGGGAAAATAATCATTATATCGACTTCTTTCTCAAAATGCTATGATAATTAATATATGACTCATTTTCTTTATGTTATATGGTAATGGTACTTAAGAATTTGTCATAACTTACAACTATGGTCTACTTTCTGCCTTCATGGTTATATTACTTCAGTAGAGGACACAGTTTGCTTTTTTCATATTTATTTTATGTAGATAGTAGCCTTTGTAAATCTCTCTGAAATTTCTGTCATACCTTTTATGATGTGGGATTGCAAGTTTTGGGAACCAAATTAGCTTATGTTATACTTTGACAAGTATTTGTGTATGAAATTTGCATTGTAATCTTATAAAAAAATATTGATATTATTTTTGGCAATTATATCTTTTTTTTTTTGCAACCTTTCCCCATATCATTGTTACGAAATGATGACTTTTACTCAAAATTTTATATTGCAGTCATTTCAACAGCATCTGCTTAGAAAACCTGAAGGGAATGAAGCATTTTTGGCATATCAAGCAGGGCTTCAAGGATTTGGGAGTAACAATTTCTCTTCCCCTAGTGCCATGCAACTGCCTCAGCAGTCTCAAAAATTTATTGATTTAGCTCAGCGTGGCTCCAACCAGGGTCAAGGCGTTGAGCAGCAAATGCTAAATCCTGCCCAACAAGCATACCTTCAATATGCTTTCCAGGCTTCTCAACAAAAGTCTGCTATGGCAATGCAGTCACAGCAGCAACCTAAAATGGGAATGTTAGGCCCTTCATCCATGAAGGATCAGGAAATGCGAATGGGAAATTTGAAAATGCAAGACCTTATGTCTATGCAGGCAGTGAATCAAGCCCAAGGATCATCCTCTAGGAATTCATCTGAACATTTTGCTCATGGGGAAAAGCAGATAGAGCAAGGACAGCAACTAGCACCTGATCAGAAGAGTGAAGGAAAGCCATCAATCCAGGGACCAGCCATTGGACACTTGGTGCCTGGAAATATTATAAGACCTGGGCAAGCATTGGCAACTCAACAGAGCATTCCAAATGCTATGAACAACCAGATTGCACTGTCTGCTCAATTACGGGCTATGCAGGCATGGGCACATGAAAGAAATATTGATCTATCAAATCCTGCAAATGCTAACTTAATGGCTCAGTTCATTCCGCTGGCGCAAACAAGGATGGTTCAACAGTCAAAGGCAAATGATACTAACACTGTTGCTCAGTCATCACCTGTACCTGTTTCAAACCAGCAGGTTACTTCTCCAGCAGTTGCAAGTGAGGGCTCAGCACATGCTAATTCATCTAGTGATGTGTCTGCACAGTCAGGTTCTGCAAAATCCAGGCAGATGGCTCCACCTAGCCATTTGGGCCCACCAATTAATGCTGGTATATCTGGTAACTCCGGTGACATGGCAATGCAGCAATTCAGTCTTCATGGCAGAGATGCTCAAGGATCTTTGAGGCAACCAGTTATAGTTGGAAACGGAATGCCTTCTATGCATCCACAACAGTCTTCTGCTAACATAAACATTGGTGCAAATCATCCTTTGAATGCAAAAACTTCATCATCTGGTCCAGAACCTGCACAAATGCAGTACACCAGGCAATTAAACCAATATGCTTCTCAGGCTGGAGGTCTGACAAATGAAGGGGGCTCAGGAAATTACACCAAACCTCAAGGAGCACCATCTCAGATTCCTACACAACAAAATGGTTTTACCAAACAACAGCTTCATGTTCTTAAAGCACAGATACTAGCATTTAGGCGACTGAAGGTTTGATCTCTTCTTCCTTACTCATTTTGTCTGAGTCTGTCAGCATCCGTCTATTTGCCTTATTTGTGTATATTTTATTTATATAGGCATAGTGAAGATGTACTGTATAGTATTTTATGGAGATTGTGCTCACAGATATTCTTTTCATTTTGGTTGATAGAAAGGAGAAGGTACACTCCCCCAAGAACTTCTTCAGGCCATTGCTCCACCACCGCTTGATTCACAAATACAGCAGCCAGTTCATTCTGCAGGAAGACAAAATCAAGAGAAATCTGTTGGAAATATTGTGGCGGAACAACCAAGGCAGAATGAGTTCAATTCCAAGGATTCACAGCCTATCCCAACAATTAATGGAAAGAGTTCTTCAAAGCACGAAGGCTTTGTCAGAGATGAGAAAGCCACTGTAACAGCAGCTCATACGCAAGCTATGTCTCCTGTGACAAAGGAATCTGCTGGAAAGGAAGAGCAGCAATATGTTGGATGCTCTGCTAAGTCAGACAAGGAAAGTGAATGTGGAATTAGCAGAACTCCTGTTAGAAATGAGTTGGCATTAGATAGGGGAAAGGCTATTGCACCCCAGGCTTCTATAAATGACACAATGCAAGTTAACAAACCTGCACAAACAAGTACTGTTGCCCAGCCAAAGGAAGTGGGACCCACCATAAAATATCATGGGCCCCTATTTGATTTTCCTTTCTTCACTAGGAAACATGATTCCTTTGGGTCATCATTGATGGTAAACAACAACAATAATTTGTCACTGGCATACGATGTGAAAGAGCTTCTTTATGAGGAAGGCATGGAAGTCCTTAATAGCCGAAGGACAGAGAATTTAAAGAAGATTGAGGGTTTACTGGTGGTAAACTTAGAGAGGAAAAGAATTAGGCCAGATCTTGTGTTGAAGTTGCAAATTGAAGAGAAAAAGCTTCGCCTTTTAGATCTTCAGGCACGTCTAAGGGATGAGATTGATCAACAGCAACAAGAGATAATGGCAATGCCAGATCGGCCATATCGCAAGTTTGTTAGGCTGTGTGAACGTCAGCGTATGGAACTTGCTAGACAAGTGCAGGCATCTCAGAGAGCTCTAAGGGAGAAGCAACTTAAATCTATATTTCAATGGCGCAAGAAACTTCTTGAAGCACACTGGGCCATTCGTGATGCCCGTACTGCTCGCAACAGGGGTGTGGCCAAATATCATGAGAGGATGTTGAGAGAGTTCTCAAAACGTAAGGATGATGACAGGAACAAAAGGATGGAAGCCTTAAAAAACAATGATGTTGACAGATATAGGGAGATGTTGCTGGAACAGCAGACTAGCATCCCAGGTGATGCTGCAGAAAGATATGCGGTTCTTTCGACTTTTTTATCCCAGACTGAAGACTATCTACATAAATTAGGAAGTAAGATAACTGCTGCAAAGAATCAACAGGAAGTGGAGGAGGCAGCAAAAGCTGCTGCAGCTGCTGCACGATTGCAGGCACGCTTCATTATGCCCCCACCCCACACACACACACAAAATAAAAATAAAAATAAAAAATATTCTAATGCCTGAGAGAAAGTCTCATGTTCATGGGCCTTTTTTATGGTTTTCCATACAATTTATCGTTGAGGATTCTGTTTTTGATGTTTTGTAATGTAGTGTTTTAACTTTTTGAAATCCAGTATTTATCATTGATCCATTATTTATTTTATGACTAAAGGGTCTTTCTGAAGAAGAAGTCAGAGCAGCAGCAGCTTGTGCTGGGGATGAAGTGACGATCAGAAATCGTTTTATGGAGATGAATGCTCCTAGAGACAATTCATCTGTCAGCAAGTGAGTTTTGTTCAATTTTTTTAATGTGTAAATTGAGTTTTGGCATAAAATGCTTGAGGTCAGGTGTATTTTTAATGCTAGGTGTTGGCTCGAAATGGGCTAATACCTTTTTTTTTCTTGTAATTTTAATGCTCTGCTAGCAATTATCTAAATTATGATTTTAGATCATTTTATTGGTTGTATAACAATGTATCTGGTGCCTGATGTTTACCATTATTTGCCACATACCAGGTATTACAACCTTGCTCATGCCGTGCATGAAAGGGTTGTAAGGCAACCATCAATGTTAAGGGCTGGAACACTGAGAGACTATCAGCTTGTAGGTTTCTAGCTTTGATGGAATTGTCAGTAATTGCTTGTTTCTTGATGATGTTTCTAAGTATTTGACATGTTGTTTTTGAAGGTTGGTTTGCAATGGATGCTTTCTTTGTATAACAACAAACTAAATGGAATTTTGGCGGATGAGATGGGTCTTGGTAAAACTGTACAGGTTAGTGTTATGTTTTGCTATGTCCTTCCTTAAAATGGGAAGAACATCTATTGTGTGTTTTTTCAGCTGAGTGATTTCACACTTAAGTTTGTTACTTCATAGATGGAAGATGTAAGACAATTAATCCCTTTTTTTTTTGTTATTTTAAGTGTACTGCACAATTATTTACTGTGATAGTTGTGCAAACCTCCTATAAACTGAGTTATTTATTCTCTGTCCAGGTTATGGCATTAATTGCCTACTTGATGGAATATAAAGGAAACTACGGCCCACATCTTATAATAGTCCCAAATGCAGTTTTGGTTAACTGGAAGGTGAGCTTTCAACTCTTTCATTTTAATGATATTCCTTTTCTTTTTGATTATGTGTGCCTTTTAACCCAAAAGTTTGTGTTCATCATGCAGAGTGAGTTGCATACTTGGTTACCATCTGTGTCATGCATTTTTTATGTTGGAACTAAGGATCATCGGTCAAAATTATTTTCTCAAGTAAGTGTGCCACAGCTTAATGACTTATACTCTGTAGAGTAATTTAATAATAAGTGCTGAGTTTCCTTTGGGTTATTTTTACAGGAAGTTATGGCTATGAAATTTAATGTCCTTGTGACTACTTATGAGTTCATCATGTTTGACCGGTCAAAACTTTCAAAAATTGATTGGAAGTACATCGTAATTGACGAAGCTCAGAGAATGAAGGACAGAGATTCAGTTCTAGCCCGTGATCTTGATAGATATCGTTGTCAAAGACGCCTTCTTCTTACTGGAACACCTTTACAGGTCTGTTTTGCTTTGATGCAATATGCATTGTCGCTGTACTTTGTATGTACTCAAAGTCTTTCATGTCCCAATTTAACCAAACATTACCATACCTTGATGTTTGCAGTTTTCTATTTTGTTGCACAGCTGGTTCTTCCATTGGTAACTGTTAGAGATATTATAACTATTTATGTGCTGTCACCTAATAGCTTAAGCTTTACAGAGAATCGGTCCTTGATACATTGATACGACTAACTTTAAGAGAGAAAGGATATTCTTCAAGGAATGTATCATTAATAGGGAAGGAATTTTCTTGAAAGAATATACCAAGTGATTAGAAAGCTAGGAGGTGGTTGGTTAGTTGAGAGGATAGGCAGTAAGGAGTTTTTAGCTTCCCCAACTATGTAAGGGAATATGCTTTTGGTTAGAAGTTTTGACAAAGATTATGTTAGGCTGAAACTGAAAGTGTAGAATATTCTAGAGTCTCTTAATTATTTCTAACTACTTGTCTCTTTGAGTAGTGTGATGTCTCTTTGATTAGTGTGATGTCTCTTTGGTTACTGTGATGTCTCTTTGATTACTGTGTATTTTATTTATTACCTCATCTCCTTAACTACTTTGTAATCTGTATATAATGAACCCTTTGGGTGTCAATCAATATATGAAAAAAGTATATTTCAGTCTTATATTTCTACATGGTATCAAGAGCAGGTTATCCTGTGATTATTTTGTAAACCTCCACGTTCATCTCTCCTTTTCTTTTCATTTTTTTTTCACCGTTCCCTACTATAACTCAGAAATCATATCTGGACCCCTTCAATCACGAAACCAAGGCCACCATTGGACTCAGCAGCCATTTCCGAGTCGACCCACGTCAGCCCCGTCGCCGGAAAGTCTCCCACGCGCCGCCACAGCAGAACTGCCTTCCCGGCGCGTGTAAGCCACGCGCCGCCTTGCCGGACTCCGTTTGCCACGCGGCTTTCACAGAACGATTCGCCTGGCCTTCCTCTTCCTGTTCTGAGGTTTTAAATCTCGATTGGAGCACTTTTCTTGCTGGGTCCAGTTGGTTCCTCTTCGGTTCTTTGATTCTGTCCCTGTTCTGAGTTCCTTTTTTTTTAACAATGGAAGTTGAAAATATTGAGGTTGAGAATAAGCATTCTGAAAAATTATCCGGTAATATTTCCGGTGTTTCTTCATCTTTCGGAGACAACCCAGCTATACAGATCACTAACCACCGTTTAAACGGTAAAAATTATGTGCAATGGCATCAATCTGTCAAGCTGTTTATCCAAGCAAAAGGGAAAATGGGGTATCTTGATGGAAAAAAGGAAAAACCTGGAGCTGATGAACCTGATTATGATAAATGGATGACTGAAAATGCCTTGGTCATGACCTGGTTGACTAACTCTATGGATCCTGATATCAGTCAAACTTATTTGTTTCTTGATACGGCTCAGGAAATTTGGGATGCCGTTAAAGAATATTATTCTGACCTGGGCAATGCTTCTCAGGCTTTTGAACTCAACACCAAGGTAAGAGAGTTACATCAAGAGGGGATGTCTGTTACTGAATACTTTCTTGCTTTAAAAACTCTGTGGCAGGAGTTGGACCTTTATGATGCAGCAGATCTTCAAGGTTTAGAAGCCAATGCAAGGTTTAAAAGTTACTTAGAGAAAAGACGTCTCTATGATTTTCTTGCTGGCCTTAATCGTGATCTTGATGATGTTCGTGGAAGGATATTGGGGCAGAACCCATTACCTTCCATTGCAGCTGCTTTTTCTATGGGACGACGGGAAGAACTTCGCCGAAAGGTAATGTTGGGGGACAAGAACTCTAAATCCTCCGATGTATCTGCTTTAGTAGCAAAACATACTCCTCGTTCCCCTAGTGATGCAAAACGTTCTGACCGATGGTGTTCTCACTGCAATAAGAGTGGTCACACTCGCGAAAAATGTTGGGAAATTCATGGAAAACCACCAAACTGGAAAGCAAAGGGGCCAAATAAGAGTCGTGCTTATCAAATCTCTTCTGATGATAAGGGTGAAGAGTCTCGTGCCTCTCCAAATTCCGATGGTGTATTCATTCCTAAAGCTCAGTATGAGCACTTTCAGAAAGTGATGTCTAAATCTGCTGAGGCAACTAGTCATGTTGCTCAACAAGGTATGGCACTCCATGTTGATCATAGTAGTCGTTGGATTCTTGATTCAGGAGCTTCTGATCACATGACAGGTAATGCATCATTGTTTTGTTCTTATATCCCTTATTATCACCAGTCACGAATAAGGACTGCTGATGGTAGTTTCTCTACTATTGCGGGAAAAGGATCCATTAAGCTCTCTGAACATATTACTCTGAATTCTGTCCTTCATGTCCCTTCTCTTACTTGTAACCTGATCTCTATTAGTAAACTTTCCTCTGAATTGCATTGTGTTGCTAAATTCTCTGCCAAAACCTGTGTTTTTCAGGAACAGGATTCGGGGATGATGATTGGCAGTGCTAGAGAGGAAGAAGGGCTTTACTATTTTGAAGAAGATTCTCATGAAAAGAGATTTTTTGCAAACCACTCTTTATGTTTATCAGACGATTGTAATGATGTCTTGTTGTGGCATCGTCGTTTAGGACACCCAAATTTCTTTTATCTTCAAAAGTTGTTTCCAAACTTATTTATCAATAAAAAACCAAGTTCCTTTTTTTGTGAGGATTGTCAGTTTGCCAAACACTCTCGTGTTTCTTATTCTCCCAGAGATTATCATGTTTCGTCTCCATTTACATTGATTCATAGTGATATTTGGGGGCCAGCTCGTGAAAAAAATATATCTGGAACTCATTGATTTATTACCTTCATTAATGATCATTCTCGAGTATGCTGGGTATATCTTCTAAAGGATAAGTCTGAAGCGGCAGCCACTTTTAAAAAATTTCATGCTATGGTACAAACTCAATTCCAGACCTCTATCCAAATCCTGCGAAACTGACAACGGTACTGAATATTTAAATTCTGTTCTTGGTGATTACCTAACCAAGCAAGGCATTATCCATCAAAGTTCTTGTCCTAACACCCCTCAACAAAATGGGGTGGCTGAAAGAAAAAATAGACATCTCATTGAAGTTGCTAGAGCCCTCTTGTTTTCAATGCATGTCCCTAAATACCTGTGGGGGGAGGCCGTCTTGACTGCCTCATATCTCATCAATCGGATGCCCTCTCGTGTCCTAAATTTTCATTCTCCCATTTTTTGCCTTACCCGCTCTTTTCCCTCCTTTCGGGCTCTCTCTTATATTCCTCCAAAGTTGTTTGGCTGTGTAGATTTTGTTCATATTCCTCAACATCAAAGGTCCAGACTTGATCCAAAGTCTATTAGATGTGTTTTCATAGGATACCCTCCTAATCAAAAAGGTTACAAGTGCTACTCACCTTCTCTTCGAAAGGTCTTTGTTTCTATGGATGTTACCTTTTATGAAACACAATCATTTTTTCCCTCGACTTCTCTTCAGGGGGAGTCTATCAGTGTAAAAGAAGACAAGTCTTGGATTCCAAATAATTCTTCTGTCTTACCTTTACCTTTGGAAACATCTGTTGTTCCTTTACCTTTGGAGACAGGGGGAGCTAATGTACAGGAGACAAGGACAGGAACTGTACCAGAGACTGGAGATCCTCCCGGTAAATGGGGAAAATTCTACAGCAGGCGTAAATCTCCTCAAGATCCTCTAGACTGCCAGGATTCTGACCCGTGTCCTAGTTCCAGCAATCCACTTGAGAACACTGGTACAGCTGACCTAGATATGCCTATTGCCCTTCGAAAAGGTACTAGATCTTGCACTGCTCATCCTATTTCTCATCACATTTCATATGAAAAGTTGTCTCCAGGTTTTCGTGCTTTCAACACTATATTAGACGGTACAAAAATACCAAAAAATATCCAAGAGGCACTTAATGACCCTAAATGGAGGGATGCTGTCTTTGAAGAAATGGATGCACTTAAAAAAAATAGAACTTGGGAGTCCGTGGTACTTCCCAGAGGAAAGAAAACTGTAGGTTGCAAGTGGGTGTTCACAATAAAATTTAATGCAGATAACAGCATCAACAAATATAAGGCCAGATTGGTTGCCAAAGGATTTACCCAGACTTATGGGATAGACTATCAGGAGACGTTTGCTCCTGTTGCCAAACTTAATTCTATCCGAGTCCTACTATCACTTGCTGCCAACCTTGATTGGCCCTTGCATCAATTGGACGTAAAGAATGCTTTCTTAAATGGGGATTTACATGAGGAAGTTTACATGGATCCACCACCTGGTTTTGAAGAAGGAGATGGTTCTGTATGCATGTTGAAGAAGTCTCTTTATGGACTTAAACAATCCCCTAAAGAGTGGTTTGAAAAATTTACTCGTGCTGTTAAAGAAAGGGGATTTATCCAAGCTCAGACTGATCACACTTTATTTTTTAAACACTCCGATAGTGGCAAAATTGCTATCCTCATTGTTTATGTTGATGACATAATTGTCACAGGTGATGACTGGGAGGAAATAAAATCTTTAAAGGGGGGTTTAGCTAATCTGTTTGAACTAAAGGATCTTGGATCACTCAAATATTTCCTTGGAATGGAAATTGCTCGTAGCAAAGCGGGAATTTCCTTATCTCAAAAGAAATATATCCTAGACCTGCTACAAGAAACAGGTATGCTTGGGTGCAAGCCTGCAGAAACTTCAGTTGAACCCAATATTAAATTGGGAATTGAAGATGGAAAGGATGTTGACAGGGAGCAGTACCAAAGGTTGGTAGGGAAGCTGATCTATTTATCTCACACTCGACCTGATATTGCATTTGCCGTTAGCATGGTTAGCCAATTCATGCATTCTCCTAAGGAAAAGCACCTTAGTGCGGTTTATAGAATTCTCAAGTACCTCAAAAACACACCTGGTCGAGGAATGCTCTTTAAAAGAGGACACAAGAGGATGATAGAAATCTATACAGATGCTGATTGGGCTGGCTCTGCATTGGACCGAAGATCCACTTTAGGATATTGTACCTATGTCTGGGGAAATCTTGTGACCTGGAGAAGTAAAAAACAAACTGTTGTTGCCAGAAGTAGTGCAGAAGCAGAATTTCGAGCGTTAGCTCATGGTATTTGTGAAGGAATCTGGTTAAGAAGACTTCTTGAAGAATTAAAGATATCTTATTCTCTACCTGTGAGACTCTATTGTGATAATAAGGCTGCTGTCAGTATTGCTCAAAATCCTGTTCATCATGACAGAACCAAACATGTGGAGGTTGATCGTTATTTTATCAAAGAAAAATTGGAGGAGGGTAGTGTATGTTTGTCATATATACCTACCAAGGAGCAAACAACCGACATTCTCACCAAAGGATTACACAAACCCATCTTTGAGGATTTAATTAGCAAGTTGGGGATGATCAATATATATCTCCCAACTTGAGGGGGAGTGTAGAATATTCTAGAGTCTCTTAATTATTTCTAACTACTTGTCTCTTTGAGTAGTGTGATGTCTCTTTGATTAGTGTGATGTCTCTTTGGTTACTGTGATGTCTCTTTGATTACTATGTATTTTATTTATTACCTCATCTCCTTAACTACTTTGTAATCTGTATATAATGAACCCTTTGGGTGTCAATCAATATATGAAAAAGTATATTTCAGTCTTATATTTCTACAGAAAGAGATCAGTTGAAGGGCAATGCCCCGTGGCAAGAGAAGTGTCTCTTGTATGTTCATTTGAATTTCTCATCAATAAACAGATTTTTCTGTCCATTTCCATTTGTTTCTTTCCTTCTTCCTTTCTATCTGGCCAGTTCCATTCTCTAAAGAATCCAGAGCTGTATCACGCATGGTATCAAATCCTCTATGACAAAGTGCTTATAAGTTAAATCTTTGCTTAATTTTGCTGCTTTAATTATTCTAAATATAGTTAAATTTCAGCACAAGATAGAGCGAGTCTTTGCATTTTCCAGCTTCAAGGCCAAAGGGATCTTCTATGAGCGGGCATGTTATATATATTAAAACCATTGATATACCTTCGTCTAATAGCTTAAATTTTTAGGAATGGTAGTGTTTGATAGTAACAAAATCTTTCTTTAGTCTTTGACATTTCAGATATTTGCAAAGACTAGTAGAAGATGCTGGGAACGAATACTGCAGAGCCCTTTAACTGGCTGAGCTATGAATTAAGAATTACTTTACCTGCATCTGAATCTTTACAAAGCATATCTTCTGCTTAGATAAGCTGGAGATGTGTTATATATTTTTCCTTTATTTGAGCAATTTTAATTTGTTGGTTCCCTTTTTGTTTAGAATATTGACTTGTGTTCTAGATGTTAATTTTATGTAAATTTCATGTTGTCAATTGATATATCATATCAATAATCAATTTTAGCTCGAATGGTTTGTAGAGGAACCTGACCTTCTCTGATCCATTCGACACGTGCAATTTCTTTTCCGTCGATACGTCCCGCTATTTGTACTTGCACTCCTTTTGTACCTGCCTGTTCAGTTAATTCAATAGCTTTTTTCATTGCTTTACGAAGATACATGGTCGTGTTGATGAAATTATTAATGGTGTAATTTTCTCTGCAGAATGATTTGAAGGAACTGTGGTCACTTTTAAATTTACTGCTTCCTGAGGTTTTTGACAATAGGAAAGCCTTTCATGATTGGTTTTCAAAACCATTTCAAAAGGAAGGTCCCTCTCAAAATGCAGAGGATGATTGGCTTGAGACAGAGAAGAAAGTTATCATTATCCATCGACTTCATCAGATTCTTGAGCCTTTCATGCTCAGACGCCGTGTTGAAGATGTTGAAGGCTCGCTGCCACCAAAGGTTTGATTGTGACTCTTACTAGTCCTTTTACTCTTTATCTGATGATGTGATCCTAATATCAGTGCTGCATTGCAGGTCTGTATAGTTTTGAAATGTAAAATGTCAGCTGTCCAGAGTGCCATTTATGACTGGATCAAATCAACCGGCACCCTACGTCTTGATCCTGAGGATGAGCAACGTAGGATTGAAAAAAATCCAGTCTATCAGGCAAAGCAGTATAAAACTTTAAATAACAGATGCATGGAGCTACGTAAAACTTGCAACCATCCTTTGCTTAATTATGCATTCGATAGTGACTTATCTAAAGACTTCATTGTAAAATCTTGTGGGAAATTGTGGATCTTGGATAGGATCCTTATAAAACTTCAAAGAACTGGACATCGAGTTCTGCTCTTTAGTACCATGACAAAACTCCTAGACATCTTGGAAGAGTACCTGCAATGGCGAAGGCTTGTGTTCAGAAGAATTGATGGGACAACAAGTTTGGAAGATCGTGAATCAGCTATAGTGGACTTTAATAGCCCTGATTCAGACTGTTTCATCTTCTTGCTTAGTATTCGAGCTGCTGGGAGAGGCCTTAACCTTCAGTCTGCTGACACAGTTGTCATTTATGATCCTGATCCAAACCCTAAAAATGAGGAGCAGGCTGTGGCCAGAGCTCATCGCATTGGACAGAGAAGAGAGGTCAAAGTTATCTACATGGAAGCTGTTGTTGACAAAATCCCTAGCCATCAGAAGGAGGATGAATTGAGAAATGGAGGCAATGTTGATATGGAGGATGAACTTGCAGGAAAGGATCGCTACATAGGATCCATTGAGAGCCTAATAAGGAACAATATTCAACAATATAAGATAGATATGGCTGATGAGGTTATTAATGCTGGACGTTTTGATCAAAGAACAACACACGAAGAGAGACGTTTGACTCTGGAGACATTATTACATGATGAAGAAAGGTATCAAGAAACTGTCCATGATGTTCCTTCACTACAGGAGGTAAATCGCATGATTGCTAGGAGTGAAGAGGAAGTTGAATTGTTTGATCAAATGGACGAAGAACTGGATTGGATTGAGGAGATGACTCGGTATGATCAGGTGCCTACATGGCTTCGAGTCAATACAAGAGAAGTGAATGCCGCTATTGCTGCTTTATCAAAAAAACCATCAAAGAACATTTTATTGGGTGGTAATATTGGCATGGAATCTAGTGAAGTGGGACCTGAGAAAAGGAGGGGACGGCCCAAAGGAAAAAAGCATCCTAGTTATAAAGAATTGGAAGATGAAAATGGAGAATACTCTGAAGTAAGCTCTGATGACAGAAATGGATATTCTGCACATGAAGAAGGGGAAATTGGAGAATTTGAAGATGATGGGTACAGTGGGGCTGATGGAGCTCAGCCCATGGATAAAGATCAGTTGGAAGATGGTCCACTTTTTGATGCTGGATATGAATTTCCTCGGTCTTCTGAAATTGGTAGAAATAATCATCTGGTTGAAGAAGCTGGTTCCTCAGGATCATCATCAGCTGGTCAAAGATTGACACGGGCAGTGTCACCATCAGTTTCCTCGCAGAAATTTGGTTCCCTATCAGCATTAGATTCCAGGCCAAGTTCCATTTCAAAAAGGATGGTAAGCTTTACTTTGTATTTTGAATATTTTATTCTTTTGTTGGGTGGCTGTCATTGTTCTATTTCTTTCACTGATTAAATTTATTTTGATAACTTTTGCCAGGGAGATGAGTTAGAGGAAGGGGAAATTGCAGTTTCTGGTGATTCTCACGTTGATCATCAACAGTCTGGAAGTTGGATTCATGATCGTGATGAAGGTGAGGATGAACAAGTTTTGCAGCAACCCAAGATTAAACGTAAACGTAGTCTTCGTGTTCGACCCCGTCATGCAATGGAAAAGCCTGAAGACAAGTCTGGCAGTGAGATGGCATCTCTTCAATATGGAGAATCATCATCTCTTTTAGCAGAGAATAAATATCAAGTGCAAACAAAGACGGACCCAGAATCAAAATCATTTGGAGATTCCATTGCCAGTAAGCATGATAAGAATGGATCCTCATTAAAGAATAAGCGAAATTTACCTTCAAGGAAAGGAGCTAATTCATCCAAATTACATGGCTCATCTAAGTCTAGTCGTTTGAATTGCGCCTCTGTTCCTTCAGAGGATGGGGGTGAACAGTCTAGGAAAAGTGGGGAGAAGCCTATCAATTTAAGTGGATCTTCAGCTCATGGCACTAAGATGACTGAAATCATCCACAGCAAGGTATGTGTCATTAAGTGATTGTAGAAAATCAGAATTCAAATTCAAATATTTTTCCGTTTTTATTTCCTATTAATTAGGATTAATTAAGAGTAATTAGGATTGATTGTTTTTATTTCCTATTAATTAGGATTAATTAACATTAAGGGCCGACCCAGTTCAAATACCCACTTTGTGAGTGTCTGGGGAAGGGAATACTCTAGGCAGTCTTTCCCCTGCTTTTTGCAGAGAGACTGATTCGAACCCGCGACCTGACACACCACGGCAAGCAAGCTTACCGCTGAGCCAAGCCGGCCCTTCAGGATTAATTAACATTGATTAGGATTAATTGTGATTAGTCATCGCTGAGTCATCCTTAGCTATTTTTTCTTGTATAAATACTCCTCATGTAATTTATTCAAATAATATCAGAAAACCTTTTGTCTTACATCTTACAATAGTGATCAATGTCGTGCCTCTTCTTTTCTGCCTGTGATGGTCTTATGTTTTTACTGAATGGAGTGTGCTAGAAAGCTTAGGAAGGAAAATGAATAGGAGAAATTGAGATTAAATAGAGTTTCCGAGAAGCGAATCCTGTAAACTGTTATTAGCTAGATCTCTCTGTGTGTGTGTGTGTGTGTGAGAAACCTAACTAACTGAAACTTTGTTCTGATTTGCACTAAAACTTTCTGTTGGAAATGTGAATTTAATCTCACCCCCTTTCCATGTTAAATGGTCTATGTTGGAGATGTTTCCTGTAGTTTTATTGTCTGCCTGCTCAGTTAGTGCTAGTATATGAACTCATACAACTTATGCACTTGCAGTGCAAAAGCGTAATTGGCAATCTCCAAAAGAGAGTAGACAAGGAAGGTCATCAAATTGTACCTTTGCTAACAGATTTGTGGAAGAAGATTGAGAATTCTGGGAACAGTCAGTTGGATTTACGGAAGATTGACCAACGGATTGATAGATTGGAGTATAATGGAGTAATGGAGATTGTGTCTGACGTGCAGTCATTGTTGAAGAGTACAATGCAATTCTATGGGTACTCATATGAGGTGAGATTTCTTATTATTGTACAAAATAACTCATTTTTTGGCTTCTGGTGGAAACATGCACTGACTTATTGTATTTATGTCCTCTTTTGGAGATGGAAATGAATTGGTTTCTGAAGACAACCGAGCATTTTTTTTTTTTTTTTTTGGGTATATAGTGTTCAAAGAACTTGAGCATGTATCATCATGAGTTATGGAGGACATGTTTGGATCCTTTAAATGAAAACTGATACACGCATATTAGAAACCACGCCAATTTTTGAAGCTGTGTTAATCTTGTCATATCATAAGTGTTTTGTGTTTTCTCACTGAACCTAGGGAAGCATTAATGTGATGTGTAAATGTTAAAAAGTTCTGGGTGATCATTATTCTCAGGTAAGATCTGAAGCAAAGAAGGTTCATGATCTCTTTTTTGAGATCTTGAAAACTGCATTTCGGGATATGGACTTCAGAGAGGCAAAAAGTGCACTTTCTTTCTCCAGTCAAACTTCTGCCAAAAATGTAGCAGCATCCCCAAGGCAAGGGACTGTTTGCCCAAGCAAGAGGCAGAGAGTGGTAAATGATGTGGAAACTGATCCATGCCTTTCACAAAAGCCACCGCAACGCGGATCCGCTTCTAACAGTGAGAATGCGAGGATCAAAGGCCATTTGCCACAGAAGGAATCAAGAACTGGAAGTGGTAGTGGCGGTGCCCGGGAGCAACTTCAGCAGGATAATCCTTCACTGCCTACTCATCCAGGTGAACTGGTTGTGTGCAAGAAGAGAAGAAATGACAGGGAAAAGACATTGGTGAAGGCTAGGACTGGATCAGCTGGTCCTGTTTCACCACCTAGCATTGGTCCTGTTATAAGAAGTCCAAGGTCAGGTTCAACCCCAAAGGATGCTAGAGTGGCTCAACAAACTCCCCATGCACAGGGATGGGTTGGCCAGCCATCTCAACAACCAAATGGGTCTGGTGGGTCGGTTGGCTGGGCGAAACATGTAAAGCGCCATAGAACAGATTCTGGGAAGAGGAGACCAAGCCATATATAGATTTTTCAAGGAGGCAAGGATGGTATATAATGGAAATGTTGCAGCTAGTTTCATGAAAAAAGAGTTTTAGTGGCCCTTTACCTTTGATAGACTTTAACCAACCCATACTGTTAGTATAGTGTTAGGTCCTCCTATGTATTTTACAGCTACTTCAAGGGGTTAAATTACAATGATCTACAGTTTTTAGTTTGGGTGTCTGCATCTTGCAGGAACTGGTTCTTTTATTAAAGATGGCTTCCTAATCTCTTGTATAGTAACTGGTTAGTTCATAATCATATTAGTTCATGTTAATGGTTAAACATGATGGCCACTGGAATAACCAGCAGCCTAAAGTTTTATTTTGTTGTGGATTTGAGTCTTCTTGAGATAATATCAAGTATAACAAACTTTTAATGTAGTTTCTATTAATGTGACCGATGCTTTCATTGAGGACATTATAGGAGTTTGTAACCCTTTGCATTGTGAATGAGCATGACATAGCACAAGACCGTTTAAATTATGTTCACACAAACAATTACTCGTCAATTGGGTTTGCATTTTAACCATTTCCTGATCAGTTTCAAAAGGTTTTACACAAAATAGTATTAACCGCTCAATCCTCAAAATTGTGCAAAAGCAAAGAATTATTGTTATTGGTCATGAGCAACAATTGGTGATAAATTATTTACATTTTATTATGAGACTTATGCAAAATTGTACATCAATCAAAAGCAAACGAAGATTAATTGTTGGGGTGAAGAAGAGTATTCTATCTTTAACATGTTACGTTAGTCAAAATTAGTCAAAGGGGACTCAGTTTTATTTTTCTATTTAAAAGGGTTTAGTTTGGCAAGTAAAGAAAATTGAGCAAGTAGAGACGTAAGAAATTAATCGTTGTGGATCTTTAAGAGGGTTCTTTTACCAACTTCTAACATGTATTCCAAAGCAACATAAAAGTGGGTAAGCTTCACCATGCTCTTGAGAGGTAACTCTGATTTTACCAGTTTGGTAATATCATGATAATTTACTACATTTGGATCCCATCGCTGTCTTACATTTTTGTGAGCTACTACAATTATTTCACAAGAAAGAATTAACTTTCTCAATTGCATCCTTGTTTTAGTGAAGATTTGCACTATATTTTTCAAGAATACATTATTTCATGTTAAATTAACCTGTAAGTCCTGTATTTTTTTTTAGTAAATCCTTATAGTTAAAAAACTACAAATAAAATTTTCTAGTGTGAAACACTTTTTCAATGACTCTAGATCCAGTATATTTAGATTCCTACCGGGTCCCAATTGTTAGTGTTTACTCTATGATGACTGATATGTAGTTTTTATACTACTTATTTAAAAAATTTCCTAAAGTATAAACTTGTAAGTTAATTTAACTTTAATTTTATTCAATCCTAAACACAACATACTAGGCCGTATGTATGGAAAAAACTTCGGTGATCCCTACATCTCGAAAGGATCAATCTTCAGTTGTCGGCTGAGGGATACATTGAGGAAACTCAAAAAAAAAAAAAAAAACAATATACTAGGCCAAACAGCACAATCCATGCCTTGAAAGAGCTGAAATAAGATTGCATCAGGAAATCAATGGTACATTATTTACAGTGACAGAAAACTAACTGGAAGGGGAATTTTCCCTCTTATCCACAATCAAGTTCATTACATGTAGTGAGGTGAATTAACAGAACTAAAATTATGAAAGAGGGCAAGCATATCAAGCTAGGGATCTGCTTTACCAGCTACCTGTTCATCATCAGAATCATGTTCATCTTCACTTATCTCCTCATCACTAGACTTCTCTACAGTGGCTTCCCCTATGTCTTCAGGTTTAGCATACCTCTCACAGTACTCTGACATTGAAGCCAAATGACACATCAGTGAAGTGTTAATTAAATGAAAAGAACTTCATTGTTTCTGACATAAAAACCAGAAATTATACCGAAACTGGTTCTCAGAAGAATTCAAGGCTAGATAAAAAAAAAAAAAAAAATTGGATTCAAAGACTTCCTGTCCATGAAATTTTGGTGTGATAATTAAGCCACCATCCACATTGGCTCGAACTAAGTGTTTCATGAAATGACAAAGCACGTAGATGCAGATTGTCACTTTATTTGGGAAAACATTCAACAAGGATTTGTATCAACTGGACATGTTATAGTTGACATCTTCTCAAAGGAAGTTACTAGGATTAGTTAATGGGATTGGGATCGAGCACCTTTGTAACAATTTGGGCATGATTAACATCTTGATTATTATTTCTTTTCCCTCGATTTATTCATACTTTTATTTGGATTCATAGACCGTCAACCTCAACTAGGTTCAATGTATTAATGCGCAAAGAGTATTTATGTCCTCTGTACTATATTGCACATGCTACCTCACTAAAATTAGAAGTGGACTCTTGTGGTATGTTGGGTGGAGTAAATGCAGTTAGGTGAGTCATGTTTTTCTAATTTTAGTGAGTGTAGCACTGAATCCTTGGTGATACAGGAGTACTGAAAAATTATCTCTATTTTAGACACATAAACTAATACAAGAAATGCATATTCAGAAAACAAGAAACCAGAAAGGGTCAGTACCTTTAATCCTTTGTTCATAAGTAGCTTTGTCGCGCATCATTAAAGCAGCAGCTTCTTCATTCATGGGGGATGATGGATTGGGATACAGAAGAAGTTGTGGTAGAAACACCTCAAATACATTAACAAGATCTGAAAGAAAATAGATTTTGACATATAAAATGAACCAAAAATGCCAAAATGTAAATCTTTGAACAAAGTCACAAGTTTTCTCATAGAATTTAACAAATTTCATTACCAAACATGGGGCTCCAGGATTGATTGATAACATCCAGACAAATAGATCCTGACCTGAAATTATTGTTACCCAAGATGATCAAATCAGACGTGTGATTATTCTTAAAACTAAATACAAAGGTAAACTACTCAACACAAACATTCTCAGAGCATTACTACTGTATATGCTTACCTCTCATCAACATTTGGGTGATAGATCTTATTGACAAAGCCAATGGAAGGAGATTTATAAGGATAAGCATCTGGCAACTCAACTTTTACTTTCCACACACCACCTTGATAAGGACCTGCCAGAAGTCATCACATGGAAGAAAAGAATATTGAAAAACAAAAAAAAGGTGCATAACAAGAACATTGATAAGGATCTCAAACCAGGACAGAACAACAAGCAAAGGGAAAATAAGCAATTATCATGCTAAATTCTGTACAGCTAACAACCAACAAAAATTCAACTATACCAAAAATTCAAGACTAAGAACTCCACAATAAGCAAAAAGGGAAATCAACAAGAAAACTGACAGAGATTTCTTTGTAGAATTAAAAAAAAGAAACAAAAACAATATCTTTCCCAAATCTATTTGCAGAATGCACAGAGCAATCATTACAAGAAACAGAACACCAAAGAATCTATTGTACATGGTCAAATAACTATATACAGAAAGAAACACCAAACAAAAAAAGAAAAGAAAAAAAGGCAAAGACCCTTCAAAGCAAAGCATCTTCAATAACTAAAAAATTAATCAGAAGCACAAGAACAAGAAACAAAGATACAGAAAAAAAGAAAGAGAATTTACTGTCTTTGGGTCCATGGAAATGGACATAAAACTCTTGCATTCCATCATTAACCGTCTCCACCTTGTAATCACTCATCATCCTAGAAGAACAAAAAATAAATAAATGAATAAATAAATAAATAAAATTAAATAAAAAGAGACTACGTGAAACCCAATTGGAAAAAGATTGAAGCTTTAATAAAATCAGAAAAAAAAAGGTTATTGAGGATTACAGCTTCATCAAGTCCATCTCTCGCCGCTTGCTTGGGGAAGACATGGTTTTTTTTTTCTTCTGTATTCTTTTTGTTGTTCTTGGTTTTTTCTTCTCTTCTCTTGTTTAGGCTTTAGCAAGTGGAGAGAGTTGAGAAAGAGATGGGAAATTGGGAATGGCTTAAGCCTTTAAAGTAGTGTTGGACACAGTTGCACACAACTGAAGAAAGCAAAATTGTTTGATATCAATGTTATTAAGCACTAATCGGTAATTTGTAATTGTATTAATGATCATTAGTCCTGTTAAATTAAATTCATATAATAATAATAATAAGAAAAAACATTTTCTAATATTGGGGTAGAATTCAATTTCAATGTTATCATGATTCGATTTGCATGCAAAACTTTTTTCTTCTTCTCTTTTTTAATAATTGTAAGACTTATCACTAGTTCTGTCATAACATGAGAAAATCAAACTTCTAATAATAAATATAAAATTAGAAGTATTATAAACAAATATAATTAGTCTAATGACAATTCTTTCAAGTATATATTAATAATAATAATAAGAAAAATGTTTTCTAATATTAGGTGAGAATTCAATTTTAATGGTGTGAACACATAAAAAAATGGATGTAAAACCTTTTCTTTCCCTCTCTTTTTCAAAATGAGTCATATCCACTTTTTGTGTGTTACATGAAACAAATAATCCCATGCAACATGACAAAAATCAAACCCTAATAATAATAATCACGATGATGATGACGATACAGTGGTATATTTCCAACGATACAGTGATAGATTTCCGATTACGACAGACAAAAAATATTTTTATTTGGGGTGTTGTTCCGGTAATTAGCTTCTTCTTTTTTTAACTAATAATAATTCCGATAAGTCAAACAACAACACAGTGTTATTTTTTATATAAATATTTGGTAATTTGCATACATGTAAAAAGAAAAAATTATATTTATAAATTCTTACAAATTACATTACGTATTTTTGAAAATACACTAAGTTTGTATTACTGGAAATACATAATAAAAGTTACAGCAATTTATATAAAATATTTGTAAACGGAATTTTCTTCATTTAAAAATATAAAAACATTTTCTCTTAGCATGAAATAACTTGTTTCATGCTGCAATACAAAAAATAAATAAATTATAATTTATAAAAAATAAAATTATCTTTTATAATATGTGTTTTTTTTTTTCTTCTCTTTTGCATAGCCGCCTCATGAATATTGCACATTGGAATATCATTTTATATAGGGGTATTCAAAATCAAAACAATTTATATATAAAAAAAATGAGAATAAAAAATAACGAAATTGGATAAATTAAAAAACCGAAAAATTAATAATCAGATTGCATTTTTTTTTTAATTTAAAAAATTATTTAATTCAAATTAAATCGAAAATTTATATATTTTCAAATAATATTTTACGTAAAATATTATTATGTTTCTCATTTATATTGATAGTTTATCATTCTACTTCAAGTCAAACCAATTTTTTTTGGATTTTTGTAATTATGGCATTGAATTTGAACATTTATTATAAGATTAACCGTTTCTATTTGGAATTACAGTTTGAAATTTTAATCAGAGGTAGCGGTGCCAATAATAATGATTGCCAAATTTAAAAACTAATGATTTTTAGAGTATGTACATAAAATATTAATTTAACTTTTATCTTTAATACTTGAAATTGTAACTCATAAAGTTTAAATTAAGAATTGAAACCACCAAATATGTGAATCAACATATAAAGGATTATTCTAATTAATTTGTAGTCCCAAAGTTTGACATTTAGAAAATATAGCTATGTTAAAATTTGATAGGAAATTCAAAGCTTATGTGGTCCAACTCGACTCAAATCAAAGATGAACTGATAAATCGACGAATTTAACTTAATTAGTAGTTTCAAATTCAAGTCCCTTTGAAAGTTCTGCCAAGGACCATGTGATCGTGATCCTACACAACTTGAATGAGATTAATCGAGTAATCGATGAATTGATAAATAATATTTTAAAATCTCAAATTTAAATTAACATTAGTTTTTTAGACAATATTAATTTAAATTAAATCTTAGATTTTAAAATAAATAAATTAAAAACATTTATACTTCTATAACTACGGTGCCAGATACGTTGGCCACTTCTCCGTCGCCAAATACGTCACCAGCAATCTTTGGCCTTTATATAATTACACAGTGGAATTTCTCCTTTACGCTATTGTGTATAATTGAAATTGACATCTGTGTTCTTTTTAGGGGAAAGTGTTTATCATTTTAAATGACACAACTTATATTTTTTCACTCTCACAAAGAAGTGAGACTCACAACTTTATTTTTTTGTCATCTCTCTCCTCCTTTATCTATCTCTTTCTCTCTCTTAAAATGACATAACTTTACATCCTTTGAAATGATACACACTTTACCATTCTTTTTACTGGGGTTTTAATTTTTAAATATAACGCATCAAGCTACATCATCTCTCTATGTCACTCTTGGTATTATTAATGACTAGTTTTGAATTAAAATATGAAACGTAGATTTTTTATAAAGTTCCAAAATTGTTAGTTGATGGTGTTGTAAATTTTATTTCATATTCTAAAATCTCATAACTAATAGTTGATGGTGTCAAACCTCTACTATTAAGTATGACCGTTCAAAAACAGAGATACGGAAAGAGGAAAAATGTCCCAAAGTTTGGACTTGACTTCTTTGAAAACACAAGGCTTGAGCTCCATTTGTTTAGCTCGTTTATAACTGGATTGTTTTCTTTTTCTTTATTAATCTTCTTAGAGTGTTTTTAAGCTTATTTAGTATTTAGTAGACATTTTCATTTTAGAAGATGAAATAAAAATAAAAAGATAATGAGAGTGATTAAATATGAAAGTTAAAGAGGTTATAATTCTTTGGATAGATTTATAATTAATCACGTAACAGAAATACATAAAATTTATAGGAAAAACACTTTTTTTTTCTATAACATATGAAGTGTATTTTCCTTTCAATGATCATTCGATTTATGTGCATTTTTTTATAAGTGTGGTGGGTCCACAAAACTTGTGTATGCTTGAAGCTTTGCTCTTCTCCAATAATATAAGAAGTTAAAAGCCAAAATTTATTATATGCTTCCCTTTCTTACCTATAATTAATATTTTTTTTCATTATTTTTTTTTTTAAGATACAATGATGGCACTGAGATTTGAACCTATAGTCTCATACAATCTCAAATCCCTTATCACTAGACACATGCTTTCCTTGTGTCATTATATACACACACATTCACTCCAACTAATCACATGCTTTCAATGTCAATTCTATAAAGCTTGGATTTAATTAGTTAATTTGTATAATTAAGCCTAAAGACAAGCTTAAACTGGTTTTTACACACACTTCAGCTCTTACATTTTTCAGTAATTTGGTTTTTAGTTTTTTTTTAATAAAGAAATTATCCTTGTAATTTAATTTATTAAGATATTGGTCCTCGAAAAACCAAAACCTTAACTGTATGAAACTATAAGAATTTACATCTAAGAAAAAAATTATAGAGACCAGAACTCAAATGAGAAATAAGTCAAATAACTATACGGACTAAAATCAACCTTAAAACTTCTCATCCTAATTGTAAATATGTTGAGTTCAATCAATGTTTTCGTTTGCGCAATATCATAAAACGCTTTAGTTTTCTTATGTTACTGCATATGAGTCAGGTTTCATGCAGACATAAGTATAATGAATGGAATTTATAATTCTCATTTTACATGAGAATTGAAATCTCATGTCGTTGAGATAAAAAGCACGTGAGATCCATGTGTTAGAAAAAATCATACGTGAGACCCATATCAGCACGAAAATCGAAAGGTACGTAGGAAAGTTCCAACTCTCATGTTACATGAGAATTATAAAACCCTAAGTGAATCCTATCATATTTATTTACAAAAAAAACTCAAATTTTGATTTCTCTCTTGGATTCTCCTACAACAAGGAGAAATTATTTTCTCTATTATAAATTGACTGAGCCCATTTGTAGTATGTTCGAGTGTAGGCCTATAAAAGTTGCATACTTACACATTCAGCCACATTTGACTCTGGATTCATGCCCTTTACTCTATTAGTATCATATAATTTCCTCCCATCTTGATAGTCATATACACTATTAAGCATATACCTAGCCTCTTCCTCACCATAATCATCCAACAAGACACCTCCATTAAACGCTCACCAAATTTAACTCTATCATCCACTAAACCACACCCAGTGAACCTACTGCCAGCAACATTCTTCACCCATGTCTCGAGAGTCCTTAAGTACTTATTATAAACCCCTTCAACATAGGAACCAACCTTCACAGCCAACCCATATTCTATAAAGAACTATTTGGATTCAGAATTGATTGGTTTGGGTGTACTGAATATATGGAGATAGTGATTGATGTTTAGGTTTGTAGGCTGCACAAACCCATGTTGTGGACCAAGAACTTGATCCACTATTAGTTGGTAATCTCATCAATACTCAAAGAAGCTTCCGCTTGACGAGGAGTTAACGATTGTAGAACTCACATTTGACGAGAAGATTATTGAGAATTTAGGAAAGTGACCAAATTGCCACTGTTCATGGAACTATTGACCAGAATGCCACGCGAATAATAAAAATCTCCGAAATGCCACGCATCCTAATTCGCTACACATAGCAACAGAGTTGTGCTGATGCGGCACGTTTCTGTTGGCCACGTAATTCGCTACAGGTGCCAGCGAATTACGTGGTCAAATGTCAGTCCTTGCTCAGACTGTGGCAGGACATGTGTCAACACCCCACATAATTCGCTATACCAGATAGTTCACTTCCGCATTGTTATGGGGTGACACATTCTCATCTTCCGGATTGACCAACGGCTCCATGTTTATGTTGATGGAGTCAATGGATGGTAAAGAAAGTTGACTGCTTGATTGTCCACCGTAGTTCACTTCCGCATACAATTCAATAAATCTGGACTCTCCATGTTCGGATGTGCTTGCATCTACTACTAACGCTATATCTTCATCCTCAACAATTTTCACACCAACCCACTGCACGGGGTTACCCGAGGCACATCTAGCAGTCAACAGAGAAAGAGATTGATCCCATTGTAATCTCAACTTCTTGTATATTATCTTCTCCAGCTCATGAAGATTGCATGTTGGGCTCATGCGAAACATTTTTACATCACCTACAAAAACTTGACCATGCGGTCAAAAATATTTCCTCCCATTATAATAAACACTGGTGATTAAATCATTCTTACTGTCACTCATTGTGCAAAAGTAGAAGAAGAAAAAAAAGCCAAGGATGGAACAATCGAAATAAATCTGTATATATAAAAGGAATTTTCGCAATAAGTGTGGATACACCGGAAAAGGAAATGTGGGTGGGGATTATATACTACTAAATTCGCTAGACCACGTAGCGAATTACCCAGGCTAATTTCGTTGTGCCCCCTAATGAAGGAAAAATTTAATATGTTCCAGGACCACTGAATCTTTTGGTGCTCTCTCTCACAACATTAATTTTCTCTTTCCTTTTTTACCCCTATTAATTTCCCACTTTTCCCAATTTCGACCACCTAAAAATGTGCCCACTTTAAATAACCTCCCCAATGAATTCCCAAGGGAGCTGACACATGTCCTTTTATGTCAAAGTCACATGTACTTCGCTATGAGTCACATTGAATTATACACGTGTACTTCAATACCCGGTATAGCGAATTCAAATCCACAAACTTTTAATCATGCTATAAAGTTTCCATTTTTATTCCCCACCACCGCCAAAAAAAAAAAATGAAAAAAGAAATGCAGAAGAAATGAAGCAAAACTGGGTCATTCAAGGTGAGAATTGAGACAAGGAACCGATTGAGAATCATGGGTTGTAGCTTTTGGAAAGATAAAGCTTTGTGCTTTCTCTCTCTCTCTCTCTCTCTATTTCTAAACCCATAGATCTATAAAGAGAACGTGTATTGGGAAAATATTTTCAGTAAATATGTATTGATCATATATTTATTATTAAATATTAAAAAAAAATATTTATATTAATTTTACTTTTATGATTATGGTATTTAATTACTCTCTATATACCGAGCATTTGGTATATTTTTCACTAAATATAAAAAAATAACATATTTATATTATTTCTATCTTTATGATCATAGTATTTACCTATGATGCACGGGTACTGGACACGGGATACGACACGACACGCCGACACGTTAATTCTAAAAAATGTCATATTTCTATACATTGGTACACGTTTTGATGTTAAATAATTTTTTTAATATATATAATATAATTTATATTTAATACATATAAGAGTACATAATAAGTCATATAATCAATCAAATATTTAAATTTCATAATGTAAATAAAAATAAAAATATTTTTTGTATTTTGTTAATTTTTCATGTCAAATTTCATAACAGGAAAAAATTAATTTTTTTATTTAGTTAATAAAATAAAATTAAGATTAAAAATAAAATAAAAATGTGTCCGAGCGTTGACTACGTGTCGGAGAAAGTTGATTGCGTGTCGAAAAAATGTGTCGGAATGTGTCAGAAATTTGACGACGTGTCGGAGTGTGTCGGACACGTAATATTTTTTTCAAAGCACGTGTCTGCTTGTTAGGTATTTACTCCCTAACTACCGAAAATATGCTTGTGTTTTGGGTGTCCCGGGCTTTGTTTATGTGTCCAAAAATATCTTAAATTGAGTGGTAGAAGCACGTTGTTGGGTATAGAAAACGGAGGGTACCCTTTTTAGAAAAATAATTCAACCAATGTATGTGTTTCCTCTTCCATCAATCAAAAATCAAAATCTATTATGTTTGGATTCATAATATATTATTTGACTTTCAACATCATAATATATTATTCAACATATTAAGCCGCCCTGTCAAGAAAAATTCTTACGCTAATCTAATTAAACATGACACAAAACTTGAATATGCTCCGCCTGTTAATTGTAAAATACTTTACAATAAAATCTATGTGGATGAGTGCATTGGTCATATTTGGTATGTATGATAAGATAAAGTTTAATAGTACAAGAGACTTGATACATTTTTTTTTTGGTAATCAATAAATTTTAATATTATGTAAAGCTGCATGTGACTTTGTGTAAGATATTATATTATATAAGATCATAATTATATAAATGGTGATACACTAAAAGTTAACATTTTTTATAAATATATTATTACTGAAAAAATATATTATATTTATTTAAATTTATTACGTTATAGTAATACGTATAATATTTTATTATAAAGTAAACTACTAATATATATATATATATATATATGTTTAAATTTATTACGTTATATTTATACACATATACAAAGGTTGATCAAAACAGGCTAAACCAATGTTATAAGAATTCGATTAACTCGGATGAGTCGACCTGAAAATCAGTGAACTGATTATATAATCGATCTGGTTTTTATATTTGATCAGCCATGTAATGGAACCGGTGTGATCCAACTGATTTTTGTAAAAATTTGGTTATCTGACCCCGTTCATAAAAAAAATGGTTTGTTCTCATCAATTGATGCATTTCTTTTTTCACTCACACACACAAATGATTTGTTTTATTTTGAAATATTTGAGTGATCTGTTGTTTATTCATTTACACAGGTTATGTACCTACAATAGTAATATTATCTTGGTTATGCAATATGTAGAGAATTTTAATTTGAAGATGTCGTCTACAGAACCTAAAGCACCAGTATCGCAAGTATTATATGTTTGATTGATCTTTTGTTGGATAATGATGTGTAATTTATTATTTTTCATATTAAAATATTTGGAATTGATATCATTTTTTACAGGTTGAGTATATTTATAGTTTTTTAATATAAATTATAGATGAGAAAAATGTTTATCCTTTTAAATGACACAACTTATATCATTTCACTGTCACAAAGAGGTGGGACCCACACTTTTATTTTTTTGTCAACTCTCTCTCCTCCTTTATCTGTCTCTTACTCTCTCTTAAAATGACACAACTTTACATCCTTTAAAATGATAGTCGTTTTTCCCATTATAGATTTACATATACTTACTGGGTTATATGGTAGAACCAGTAATCCATTACCTCAACCGAATCAATAATCATGCCGGATTTAATAACATTGGGCTGAACACATTACGGGACGAGTTGATCTGCCGGGCTTTATTAACCAAATATGCAACAATGTTGAACAATTGGTTTTGAACTTAATTTTTCATTCCATGACTCATGATGATTGTATTATTTGGAAAGGAGTTCCAGGGCACATCTGGTTGATTTTTAACATTGTGGGAATTGTTTGATGAGAGAGAGGATATTTTTACTATAAAAAGTTTTCACTACTATCTTACTACTTATCTAATCACCATTGGATCAAAAAGAGAGAATGCTAAAAAAAATTGAAGAGAGAAAAAATATTAATCCAATGGTAATTAAATAGGTAGTGAATTGGTAGTAAAAAATTTTGATAATAAGAATATCCCTTCTCTTATTTAATTACATTGTCAGGAAATTTTTATTCTTATATTTTATTTGAAGATAATTTTCTTATGAATGTATGATGATATTTATTAAGAGATGAAGCAAGTCCAATTTAAAGGAGGTGGAGTGGCTAGGTTGTGTAAAGGAAAGAACAATGTTTCAAGACACACATGATCATGGTTTAATCAAATCTAGGCGAGTTGATTCACCAACTCACCATAAACAAGATGAGTTAAAAATTTTAACCAATCTATTTTACAGGCTATAATCAAGACTTTATTCCATGTGTGAGAACTTTTTTTGTGCATTGAATGTATCAACATCCTTTTCAAAAAAGGAAAAAAAAGTGAACATTCAAAGGGAAATAGCAAAACACATTTGGATTGAATTGAAATAAAAACTACTTTATATAGAAAAAAGATGCACCAGGTTGGATGCTACTGGCTACGTAGCACCGATACTGATACGATACACGATATGACACGACACTCCGACACCTTAATTTTAAAAATATTAAATTTCGATATATTAGGACACGTTTTAATATTAAAAAATATTTTTAATTTATGTGGTGTACATTATATTTAATATTCAATAATTTAATAAAAAAAGAATCTAAACTTATGATATTCATAAATTTTGCAAAAAAAAACCTAAGATATCCTAAATATTTATATTAAACTCAATAAAATAATAATCGTCACTACAAGAAAAATGGAACACAGAGGCGGTGTATTTTAGGCGGGTCCAAAATCCGCCCCTGATCCTGGAGATTTTATTCACACCCATCACGCAGGACGTTTTCCTCTCCCATTTTTTCCTGAGTTAGAGTTTAGTTGAATTTGCTTCCGTGAAACATTTACTTTTTTTTCCTTTCTTCATCTTCTCGTATTCAGCTTATTCGTCTATTAAATGAATATTAGGGGAAAAATGATTAAAAAATTCAAATCATCTTCTTCTTTCCGTGTTAGGGTTTTCTCTTCTACAATTATTGACCTCACCCCAAGCGTTTGCACTCTCGAAACAACTCGATTCCCTAATTTGACTCTAATTCCTACGTTTCTCCCCAATTTCTTCCAGGTTCTTATCGCCCTCTTGGGTTACGAAAGTGAAAGCTACATAATTTGGTATTTCGAAATTCCAATTTAGCTTATGCTGTGTCACTTAGAGCTGGACCTGACCATTATGATTCTCTTGGTTGACTTTAGAGTTAAACATGTTTTACTATATATGACAATGTGTTTTTTGACTTGCTTGTAAGCCTTGGATTTAAAATTACTGTAAAAAAGTGAGAGAGATTTTGAAGTGTTTTTATGAGAGATACTTTTAAGGAAAGTTCTGATCCTGTACTTTGTGCTTTTTGTTAGGAGTCATGCCTTTCTGTAATGAACATCCTTCTTCTGGATTCTGATGGGAAACATGTGGCGGTCAGATATTTCTCCGATGACTGGCCGACGAATAGTGCAAAGGAGACCTTTGAGAATGTTGTATTCAATAAGACTCAGAAGACCAATGCCTGCACAGAAGGTGAGTGCTTGTGCTTCCTTCTAGGGATGTGCATGGGTCGAACCGAATCGGTTTTTTTGAAAAACCGAACCAAATTGATTTAAATGGTTCGGTTCGAAAGTGGTTCGGTTCGAAAGTGGTTCGGTTCGGTTCGGTCCAAAACTGGTTCGGTTCGGAAGTGGTTCGGTTCGGTTTGAAAGTGGTTCGGTTCGGTTCGGAACCGGTTCGGAAGTGGTTCGGAACCGGTTCGGGTCGACCCTCTTTTGAAAAGAAAAAAAATTAAAAATTAAAAATATAAAGTTAAAAAAATTAATTTGGTTTGGTTTGAAAATGGTTCGGTTCGGTTCGGTTCGGAAACGGTTCGATTCTTAAACCGGTTCTAAAAACTGGTTCGGTTCTTAAACCGGTTCTAAAAACTGGTTCGGTTCTTAAACCGGTTCTAAAAACTGGTTCGGTTCATGAACCGGTTCTTTAAAAACTGGTTCGGTTCATGAACTAGTTTTTTAAAACCGGTTATTTTATGGAGCGGTTCGGTTCGGTTCATGGTTCGACCTACTTTTTTGGTTATTTTGCACACCCCTACTTCCTTCTCAAGAGGTCCTTTCTGTGATATGGTGAATAGCTATGCCATAATCCATGATCAAGAATCACCTTCACATTTGGTTGATATTTGCCTACAATTGGAATAGATTGTTAATCGCTACTCTGTATATGTCCTTGTTTTGCAAATATATTGATGTCACTTTTATTGTGTTTATGGGTTTTTTTATTTGACAGCGGAGATAGCAATGTTTGAGAGTAACATTGTTGTTTACAAGTTTGTCCAAGATCTTCACTTCTTTGTTATCAGGGGTGACAATGAAAACGAGCTTATCTTAGCCACAATTCTGCAAGCATTTTTTGATTCTGTGGGTCTCCTGCTCAGGTTATTTTCTTAAACTTAACTATTTAACCATATGACATATTCAAAGGTGTTATCAATCTATATGTATTGACACATTATTCCTTGGTGATTTTACTGGCTTCCCAACTTTTCCCCTCCAGAGGCAATGTGGACAAGAAGGAAGCACTGGAGAACTTGGATCTCATTCTCTTGTGCATTAATGAAATTATCGACGGCCGGTATGCTATATGTTATTCATAGTTAACTTTCTTCTGCTGTTTGTTTGTTAGCTTCTCTTGTTCTTGCCTCTACATCTGAGAGACCGGTTCTTTTCTGCAGTTAATTGATTGCAATTGTAATTTTTTTGACATAAAAACAAAACATCTTATTTGAACTGTTATCTGCTAGGAAGGAACATAAATACTAGAGTTTGGAGCTTTCTTTGTTCGTCATGATACTCTTGAGTTCTATAAATGTTGAAGTAACAATTGTGCTTAAATCAATTTTTGCTAACTCTAGAATAATTATGTAACCCTAGTGTTCCAAATGTTATTCTAATAATTATGTAAATTATTAGAATAATTATCTAATAATTTTCCCATTTCTAATACTCCTTGTTTATTATGTTTAGCTGAGGTTGACACATTTTCTAATTTGAGGATATAGAGCCCTGATTTTGTGCCAAAAGCTGTGGATATAGCATCCAAAGAATTACTAGAATTGTGGGATTTTTAGAATTGTGTATTGTTAATCATTTTTTAATATGATTATATTAATCATTTTTTAATATGATTATATTAAGTAACCAATAAAGTAGAAAGATGATTGATCAGGTTGTTATTCTATTTTCTCTGTCAACAGATGAGAAAATGAGAGTGTATATATATATATATGATATTTTAGAAGGGATTTCCAACAAGCTGGTCTTAAATCCAAAGAACTAGAATTTGCTTACATTTAGATTTGAACCTGAGAAAAAATGGTATTTGAGCCCATGATCCTACGTTTTTCTTCTCTCCAGGATGCCACTAAACAAACTTCTACATTGGATCCAATGAATCAATAGGGATATCTGTCATGACTACTCTATATCAAGCTCAGAAACAAGATTTGATTTCCGCATACATACATGTAAGTTGTGAGTACAGTAATACCATTAGAATTGCCATAATTATTATAGTCCATCATGATGATGTTTAATTTTTACTTTGTGTAGATGCACTAGTCGAAGAGCTGGGAGGATGGTGTAAAAAAATCAAGAGGTATGAATCTGAACAGATTGTACATATGTTGTGCGTGTGCAGATTTTCTCTTTAAGCAAAAATTTCATAACCACATACTACCATAATCTCTTCGAACCATACTAGCCTAATTAGATTCTTTTAGAAAAATGAAAATTGTAGATCCATTTGATGCACAATGCAAAAAGGTGAGAGAAGCATGAAGCATTTTTATTTATCATATATGTTGAAAAAAATTCTGCTATAAACTCTTTAATAAATGGCTAAATTTAGTTAGTAATGCAGGTGAAAGAAGCATTTTCTACATATTCTAATTAGAAGAGTCTGACTTTGTTTACAGGTTTGGCTGTACAGTCTTATTCTTAGATGCGTTCACATAATCTGTTTAAAAATAATGGATATAGGTGGTTTATTTAGACGTGGGTGGGGATTCTGGTGTGAGGTCTCTGTAGGGTTATTAGAGTTATAGAAACCATAAAAGTCCATAAAATTAGGAATTGACTCACAATATTTAAGTGAAGACCATCAATTGAAAAGGAAAAAACCCTCGGGTAAGAGTAGAAGAATATTAAAGTTTTAAATTCTCTATTGACAGATATCAATATTTTTACTCGTTTATGCTCGCTTGGTTGATGGTGGATGTAAGTTTTGAGCCGTCCCGCCTCGAATTTTATTGTATTTGTTACTGTAGTTTTGATTAGTTGTCAAATAATCAATTTTATCAAATTGTAGGATGTGAAGTGCCAGGTAAAACTTCTCCAACTCATTGGCCCTATAGATTATTTAGGTTTAAACTTTTGTAGTTTTATTGGTTTTTTGATTCCATTTAGGTTTGGTTTGCAAGATTATTCAAGTTTAAACATTTGTAGCATAATTGATACCTTGATTCCTTTTATGTTAAATTTGCAAAGCACATTTACTTTTTTTATCATGTATTTGGATCTATTAATTTTTTTTTTTGGTGAAATGGATCCATTAATTTTTAATGGTGAGACATTTTACATTTGTTACACTATTTGAATTTATCTTGGATTACATTTAATTATGTATAAATTTAATGATAATAGATTTAGAAGTATAAATGTTCGATCAATCAATAATATATTTTTCATAATGATATAAATAATTATAAGATAAAATAGCAGCAAATAATTATTAAAAAAAACAGCAATAGCAAATACAAAAAAAAAAGCAGCAAATATTCGCACAAATGAAAAAACAGCATTGCAGATTCGCGGCGGTTCAAAACCGCCGCTAAAAATAATATATTTTTAATAAAAATTTATTTTAACGTCCGTTAAGTACATATAAAGTCGGTTCAAATCGCCGCCAAAAAATTTATTTTATGTTAAAACGACGCCGAAATATTTAATGGTGCCAATTTCTATGTCAGTTTTAAAAAGGCCACCAAAAAATTTTGCGGCGGTTCAAATCGCCGCTAATATTAAAAAAAACCGCCGCTAAAATACACTTTTGCTGTAGTGCGTAATCCAGCGAATCTAATAGTTAGAACTAAAAACTCAACGCAATGTATCCTTTAAACATTTTTTTGAATTTCTATAACGTGTGTTGGAGTGTCGGAGTGTCCGAGATTGTCGAGAAGTGTCGGACACAACACATCAGAGTTTTTGAAGTATCGGTGTTTTATAGGCTACTGGAAGAGAATTTTTAAAGTGGACCGGGAGCTCTTGCATATGGTGCATTTTCCCAAAACAGGAATTTTTTATGACATTTCCATCCATATTATTTTATTTATTTGTTCTTATGTGCTGATTTTTTTTTATTTTTAGGAAAGTCGCATCTGCAGGCACGGGGAGTATAAAAAATACGCTCCTAGGGAGTATAAAAAAATAAAATAAAATCCCCCATCTGGACCAACCATTACTTTGGAGCACAGGCTGGCCTAGTAAAATCACCACTAATGGAGAAGCACGGAGGATATGTACATTCATAAATGATTTTAACAATTTTGGGATGAATATGACGAAAATAGATAACTACTCAATAATTATATTCGGGATAGGATATTGTGACACACAAATAATGTTGCGACCACATCTTAACCGTTGATTTCCGCCAATCAACGGTTATCATTTATTGCGAATTAATATTTAATTAATGAGTTTGATTTGAAAAAGGATAACTGTTGATTGACGGAAATCAAAGGTTAAGATGTGGTCGTAACATTGTGCGTAACATTATTTGTGTGTCACAATATTCTATCCCGTTATATTCATGCTTTGTTATGTGTGGACAAATTAAATGATTTTAATACCGACCATCTCACACCCCAGCTGAGTCAAAACAACCTAGAACCTAGAATTACATGGCATAAAAAAGGTATTAGACAAACCCACAAATACCAGAGCCAAAACAGTTTCTATACGAGGAAGTTATGTTTACAAACTTTTTATTTAAAAATTCTTACAAACTACACTATGTCTGACCAATCATACTTTAATCAAGAGTGTATGACCGGTCAGACTTAGTGTAATTTGTAAAAATAAATTGTAAATGGATCCTTCCCCTTTCCATATATATTGCATTGAAAGAAACATGCAGAAAGAAAATCACATCAGATGAGAGGCCAAGATTTAAATTCTATTGTAAATATTAGGTTTATTTGTTCACTCACATCAGAAAGAACCCAAGCCCATTAGGTCAGTTTTTTAGGTTTAGAATTAGGGTTATTATTCTCTATATATAGAGAACTCTTTGTACAGATTACACACAATTCAATAATATATTCAAATACATTTTTCAAGTTAGTATCAGAGCTCTCGATCCTGAGGGCTCTGCTTCCGCATATACGAAACCTTTTTATTCTTTTTTGTCTCTCGATGCCACCAGCCGCCACCGGAAATTTTTCCGGGGACCTCTTGGACCGAGAAGATCATTGTTCCTCTTACCGAGAAGATCATTGTTTGCGTATTCACTGTGTTCATCGTGTTTCAAGAAAAAACACATCTTGTTCATCGCGTTTGAGAAGGAAAGGGTCTGTTCATCATGTTTGACCATTTTCCCGCATCCGTTCAACTCCGACCAGACCCAGAAAGGATCGCCCTCTTCTCACGACCAAGTCCCAGAAATCTCAGCCCGGAAAGCCTCCGCACGCTCCTACACGCGCCACCACCTTCTCGGCGCGTGAAGCCCACTCGCAGGCAACTCCACCGGCGCGTGGAGGTGGTTCTCGGCCTCGGACCACCACAGTTCTGATCGTCTCTCCAAGCCGGTTCTGGATCTGTGCTCTCCACTTTGATCGGACATCGTTTGGTATTTTTTTTTGTATTTTTGGATACTTAGTGCTATTCTTTGACAAGTTTTGTGCAGTATGACCTCTTCTAAAAGGAGTTCCTTTATAAAGTTTTCTGATGGTGCATTTTCTAGACCTAAAAGAGATGATCGATGGTGCTCTTATTGTAAAAGAACATGTTATATTAAGGATCCATGCTTTCGCCTCCATGGAAAGCAAACTGTCTTAGAAAAGAGATGGCAAGGATGCGTGGTCAAGCGCAATTTACTTCTTCTGAAATACTTGGTGCACCTACTAAGACCCAACCTACATTTCGTCCAGATGAGTTGGAACGGCTCTGAGCCATTCTTGATTCTCTGAGTAAGCCATCTGATACTAGTGCTTTGACTATGACTGGTATGAGCTCCGAAACTTATTCTTTCCTTTCTTCATGTAACGATTTTAAACATTCTTGGGTTGTTGATTCTGGTGCTACTGATCATATGGCTTGTTGTGCTGACTCCTTTACTTCTTATCATCCTACAATTGGAACTCATACAATAGCCGTAGCTGATGGCTCACATACATCAGTTGCGGGTTCTGGTGACATAAACTTATAGCAGTCCTTACATTTTAAAGATGTTCTTCATGTTCCTAAACTCTCCACAAATCTTCTTTCTATTCATAAAATCACAAAAGATTTGAATTGTACTGTAACCTTCTTCCCTACACATTGTGTTTTTCAGGATCTTGCCACGGGGAAGACGATTGGTAGTGCTAAAGAGCAAGGCGGGCTGTACTATCTAGTGTCACAATCTCCCGCAAATAAAGTAACCGATCACATCATGCTGTCACATGGCCAGTCAACTGCTGATTCTCTGATTTGGCTTCATCATAAGCGCTTGGGACATCCTCCGTTTAGTTTACTCAACTCTTTATTTCCGTCATTGTTTTTGTCTAAGTCTGTTGAGTCTTTTCATTGTGATGTTTGTGAGTTTGCTAAGCATCATCGTGTGTCTTTTCCTTCTAGTAATATTAAGAGTGTTGAACGTTTTGATCTTATTCATTCTGAGTTTGGGGTCCTTCTAAGGTCTCTCATTCTTCTGGTAATAAATGGTTTGTTTCTTTTATTAATGATTGCACTCGTGTGACTTGGGTTTACTTAATGCGTGAAAAATTTGAGGTGCCACAACTATTCTTTCAATTTTATAAAATGATTGAGACTCAATTTGGTAAAAAAATCAAAAGACTAAGGACAGATAATGGTACTGAATATGTTAATCACTCTTTTTCCCAATTTATACTAAATCATAGTATGATTCATGAACTTACTTGTGTAGACTCCCCTCAACAAAATGGGGTTGCTGAAAGAAATAATCGTCACCTTCTTGAAGTTGCTCGTGCCTTACTGTTTCAAACACATGTACCTAAATGCTATTGGGGAGATGTCATTCTTACTGCAGCATTCTTGATCAACCGTTTATCAACTCGGGTTCTCGATAATGTAAGTCCTACTCACTCCATGACTTCCTTTTTTCCTTCTGTTCCCACTTTACAAAGTTTTTCTCCTCGAGTGTTTGGGTGTGTTGTCTTTGTTCATATTCATAAACAGCATCGCAGTAAGTTGGATCCTAGGGCTCTTAAATGTGTCTTCCTTGGATATGCTCCTAATAAGAAGGGCTACAAGTGTTATCACCCTAGTAGTCAATTTTTTTTTGTTTCTATGGATGTTACATTTCAGGAGTCTGAGTCCTTTTTCCAAGGTCCTCATCTTCAGGGGGAGAATAATTCACCAGAAGACTCATCACCTTCCTTCTTTGAATTTGAATCTTCAGTGTCTACTCCGCATACTCCTTCACCTGTGTGAGTGTCTCTTCCTATTGTTCCCGTTCCTAATGTGTCTATGTTTGATCCTCTTGTGACTGATTCTCCTGTGACTGATACATCAAGTACACTAGAGATACGGAAGATTATGACACCTGAGTTGGTATATCAAAGAAGGAAACAACCCACATTGCCTCAGCAGCAACCTCAATCGTCTAAACCTCTGGTAAGTCCTGAATCTCATATTTCTGATCATGATGTTAATATTTCTGATGAGTTACCCATTAATGTTGATTCTGATGATTTGCCCATTGCTCTTAGAAAAGGAAAAAGATCTTGTCACAAGAAAACTTGTCCCTCTTGTACTCAATACCCTATCTCCCACATTGTTTCCTCTGCTAATCTTTCTGTGCAGCACAAAAGCTTTGTTTTAGCACTAGATTCTATTGCAATCCCAAAATCAGTACATGAAGCCTTGAAAGATGGGAATTAGGCTCAAGCCATGCAAGAGAAGATGAACACGTTGGAGAAAAATAAAACATGGGAGGTTATTGATAGACCCAACGGAAAGAAAGCAGTAGGGTGCAGATGGGTTTATGCACTGAGATATAATTCTGATGGAACTCTTGAAAGATACAAGGCTCGATTAGTGGCCAAAGGTTACACTCAAACCTATGGCATTGATTATGAAGAAACCTTTGCTCCAGTTGCAAAGATGAATACAGTGAGAATCTTGTTATCCCTTGCTGCCCATTACAATTGGGATATAAATCAATTTGATGTGAAAATGCTTTCCTCAATGGTGAGTTAGAAGAAGAAGTCTACATGGAAATCCCGCCTGGTTTTGATTCTGTGAAGGGGGAAAATAAAGTTTGTAGATTAAAAAAGGCCTTGTATGGATTGAAGCAGTCACCTCTGTGGAACCAATGCACTCAACGAAAAGAACATAAAGGTTCAACGATTTTGATGATAACAAACAAGCATGGAAAGAAAGTCTCATCGTGCAACTATCAAAAAGGAGTCCAAACAAGATCAAGACTCAAGCTTCAAGAGAAGTCTCTAAGTCTAAACTCAAAATAATATATAGGACTTAGGATTATTTGTAAGATGATTCCTTACATGAACGAAGCTCATAGTATTTTTAAAGTACATGCATTAAATCATCAATCAACATTGAAATACATTTCTAAACATGAAAATATACTTTCAATATTCATAAACTGTTTAAACATGTTTTGAAACTGTCTTTAAATCAAGAGAAAACCATGTAAGGGTAAAATCCAACCTGCCGACAGGTTGGTAATCGATTACCCAACTATGGTAATTGATTACCCTTCATGGTAATCGATTACCCAACCTATGGTAATCGATTACCCACTGTACAGAGACAAAAATAACGGCTATAAAACGGCTAGTTTGCGAAAATGGATAAGAAATAGACCTTGGGGCCCCTCTACAAATAGAGGCTACTGTTCCCATTGATGGGACACACCTCTTGATCATTATTGCTCATTAATTCTCATCCTATTTGCATTATTCTTGTCTTCATATCATAAAATCTCTTTGAGCTTTATTCTTGTAAGAGTATCATACACCATTATTCTTCAACTTGTATTATCTGTACTTTGAGAGTACTTAGCCATAGTTTAAACACCTTCATTTGATTTATTGATTAGTTAGGGGAGTGAACCCTATACACTTGAAAGGTCACCAAATTCCTAAGAAAATTTGGACTGAAAAGTTGTAAGGCATCAAGAGCCCGAATTCTTGAAAAGGTGTAGTGGTTTGTCAAGCACCCTCAAGCTTGATAGTGAGTGAAAAGATTTGATCGAGCTGCTTCAGTCTGGACGTAAGTCACAGTGGTGGTGACCGAACCAGGATACATCTAGTTTGCAATTTCTCTAACTCTGATCTCTTTATTTACATACTGAAATTGCCCTTTTAGATTGTCTTTGCATACTAGCTTGTTTACTTTGCTATTCCTTTTTCTTGCTCCTATGCTTAGATTATTTTCTATTAAATCGCTTTATTGAAGAAATAGTCTTTAAAACATCAAATGAGGTACTTTGCGAAAAGATTTTGTAAAACTCAATTCACCCCCCTCTTGAGTATTGAAGCCACCTGTCCAACACCTTGTATATGTTGATGATAACTCTTTGTACAGATGACACACAATTCAATAATATATTCAAATACCCTTTTCAAGTAATTCCAATTTGCTGTATTCATTGATGATCCTCCACAATAAAATGTTGCTCATATATTCCTAATGCTATTGTTGTAACTTTTTAAAGTAACCCCTGTGATCAAAAAACCAGGTGAAAATAACAAATAAAATGAACAATATATCAATGTGAACAGACAAATGGTATGTCTCAAAATTGGAAAAAGCAACTCTTAACTCATGTGTTGTCAGAAATTCATAGTTAGATGGATCCATCACCAAAGACATCATTTCTCATCTCTCCGGAATTGAGCCACACCAAACCCATCTTTTGAGTCCAAATCTTTTACTCATAAAAAGAAATGATGATTTTGATATTCCAAGCAAGGAGAGAAAGATCCATTGATACTGAAAATTGCTGCACCAAAAGACTTTGTACATTCTCAATGAAGCTCATGATTTGACTTACATTCACTTTCTATCTTCATTCTTCTGTCTCTGGCTTTTGGGGGGTAATAAGGTGGAGCTACGTGCACCAAAAACCTTCCTCAATGGTCCAAATCCAGATCCATCATCAGCACTATCAATGTCATTTGGAGTATGCCTATTCTGGTATCCTCTGCGCTGCAAAATAAAGACATTGAAGTAGTAGCTAACTAAATCTTCCCTGCTCTTCATGGGAAATGCTTTTAAAATATGATCCCAGAAACATCTTCCAAGTGAAGCAGGGTTTGATTTCACCACACGTTTGAACTTCTTCTCTTCTTCCTGTGTCCACAAGCGCCTAACTTCTTCACCTACCTTATGTAAATTCCACTTGTAAAAAGCCTCACCCAACTCTAACTTGAGTTTATTCCTTTTATGAACAATGTGGAACCGTACACACTCAACAGAACCTTGTACTTGGCAGCCACATGAATCTTCTCTTCCTTTTCCAATGGGGTCCCTTTCAAAAAAATGTTTGGAATTTACAATTTTTGTTGGCCATATTTGTGTCCCCAACCACTTAGAATCACTCTCATAAGTCATGCCATTCCATTCTGGCACTTCAGCTTGATGGGCTGGTCCAAAAGGGATGATAGGCACCTTGGCACTTCTATCAACACTTTGGATTCTCTCCAAACCTTTCTGTGTTCCTGAAGAGACTCCATTAGATGAAGATTTTCCAACTAAAGGCCTCTTGTCACGTTTCACCCTGTTTCTAAGATTGTAGGTTAAGCCTTGTTGACCACCATCTTCATACAAGGAAGGATGCATCCTCTCACCCTACAACATAGCAAAATATTTTGGTTTTAATGTGACACATCAAGGATATTTTCCCTACACGCCGACACGGTCAAATTCGCGTGTCCCACTAGTCAACGTATCCTAAAAAGTCAATCACGTGTCGGACACGCATTTTTTCCCAAAAAAGACATGTCCGTGTTTAACAGTAAATAGTAATTACATACTTCCTACTTAGTAAGGTTCCTTTGTTTAAACTAAAAAAAAATAAATGATTTTATGAGGGAAAAGTATTTTTCCAATTACCGAAGTCTAAAATAGGCTTTAAAAATAATTGTTTTACATACTTTAATACTAAGTTGCTTCTAACGATTTTTTCAGTGAAAATACATATTCAAGTTGAAACAGAGTACAAAAATAGTAAAAAGATTAGGTTTGAGCCAACACCTATGCAATGGACAGAATAATTTAAAAGACAAATATATTACACACCATTAGCACAATTGTAAATTAATCTAACATTACATTAGCAATCAATTCACATTTAAAATCTAAATAAACAGTTTTTGTACCAAAAAACTTTAAAATTTTAAATAAAGTTTTAAAAATTTGAATTATGCAATAAGATATTAATGAATTCTCCTCATGAAAAAAGAGGTTAACAGAGATTCAAATTTTGAATTGTTTGCAATAAATTTCAAATTTTAAAATTTGAATATGCAATAAGATATTAACGATTTCTTTCCATAAATAAGATAGTAATGATAATTCAAATTTAATATTAATTGTAATAAGATAATAACATAAAATGCAAATCTTAAATTTTTTTGCAATAATTTAATGCGCTTAACACATGGCTCAGAAAGATGAAGACACATCAAAAATTTAATTATCACACCATAATTGGATTCGCTTTTTCTGCAGATAAGTTATCTGCAGTAAGTCCAATACGATGTTATTTTGGGACGGAAATCATAGTATTATTGTAATTTTAATTTATTTAAGGGTTATAATAATCTTCATATTTATATTTTTTTAAGATTTTAATACCAAAATGACATCGTTTTGAGAATAAATGCAAATAACTTATCTGCATTAACTGCAGACATATTTTCCAAATCATAATTCAAAGAGTAAGACACAAATCCAATCATCATATCATAATTTTTCAAATCAGAATTCAAAAAGTAAAACCCAAATTCAATTATCATATCACAATTTTCCAAATCAGAATTCAAATATTCACATTTATTAGAGTAAAGCCAAAGTCCAATAATTAATCCAATAAATTTCTAGAGGTTAAAATAATTTAATTTAAATACCCTAAGGGTTACATATAATATATGAAAACTTCATAAAATCCCCTAAGGATTAAGATAACATTTAACAAATATAATATAAAATTATCCTACGATCATCTAGAGGATTACATAAAAATATTTTAAGATGCCCTAAGGATCAGGATTACATTAGACAAGATTTCTTATAAAAGTTAATCTATTATTTCTAAAGCATTAGGATCATACCTAACAAATTTCATATAAAACTAACCTAAGAGCACCTAGGGATTAGGATACCTGGGGATTAGGATTACAAATAATAAATTTTAAATAAAGTCACCTACAGATTACTTAAAGACTGGGATTACATCAAATAAAGATTCACATAAAATTATTACATTACTCCCTAAGGGTCAATATTATTTCAAGCAAAATTCATATATAATTAATCTATGAGACAAGATATTGTGACAACCAAATAAAGTTACGACCAATGGTACGACCAATCATCTCACCGTTAGATTGGTAGTAGTGATCCGACGGTCCTTGATTGGTCTCTTAAATAGCCATTCTATATTCGTTTCTCTCTCCCCCTTTCTATCTCTGTTCCCTTCTCTCACTATACACTCTGCGACCAAGGATATTTTTGTTTGGCGACGGTGGCAGAATGTATAGTGAGAGAGAGGGAACATAGTTGGTAGTAGTGATCCGACGGTCCTCATTGGTCTCTTAAATAGCCATTCTATATTCATTTTCTCTCCCCCCCCCCCTATCTCTGTTCCCCTTCTCTCTCACTATACACTCTGCGACCAAGGATATTTTTGTTTGGCGACGGTGGCAGAATGTATAGTGAGAGAGAGAAGGGAACAGAGAGAAGGGGGAGAGAGAAACAAATATATAGGGGCTATTTAAGAATCCAATGAGGACCGTCGGATCGCTACTACCAATCTAACGGTGACATGATTTGTCGTAACTTTATTTGGTTGTCACAATATCTTGTCCTCTATCTATTACTTCTAAAGGATTAGGATACATAAATTTCAAATAAATTAATTGATTATTCCAGGAATATTAGAATCACATCTAATAAAAATTTTTTAAAACATAATTATAGTGCCTAAGCATCGAGATCACATCAAACAAAAATTCATATAAAGCTAACCCTTGATTCTCTAGGGATTAGGATTACATATAAGGATTATGCCAAAATTTCATATAAAAGAGATAACCTACAAGTGCGTAGGGATTAGGATTACATTACATGAAGATTTGAATCACATCAAATAAATTTAATATAAAACATAACTACAGTTTCCTAAGCAACAAGATTACATCAAACAAATATTCAATATTCATATAACGCTAAATCTAACTATTGACACTCTAGTGATTAGAATAGAGCGCTAAGTCTAACCATTGAATCTCTAGTGATTAGGATTATCTGATCTTCGTGTTGGCTACCTTTTAGAAGAAAAGTGATTAGGGGCAAGAAAAATGATCTCTAGTGATTAGGATTACCTGGTCTTCGTGTTGGCTACCTTTTAGAAGAAAAGTGATTGGGGGCAAGAAAAATGGTTGGTAACAAAGGAAAATAATAATAAAATAAAATAAATAAAAATTTGAAGTAAGGAGAGAGAAAGTAGAGGAGAAGAGAAATGGAGAAATATTGAGAATTGGGAAGTGATTTGGTTTGGTTAGGTTAAGAAGACGTTAACAGAGATTCAAATTTTGAATTGTTTGCAATAAATTAAAAATTTTAAAATTTGAATATGCAATAAGATATCAACGATTTCTTTCCATAAATAAGATAGTAACGATGATTCAAATTTAGTATTAATTGTAATAAGATAATAACATAAAATTCAAATCTTAAATTTTTTTGCAATAATTTAAAGAAAAACATTTTCTCATGTTGTATGAGAATTCAATTCTCATGTTATAACTCTTCAATTTTCGTGCAAAACTTTTCTTTTCTTTTTTCCTTTTTAATAAGTGTGGGACCCACCACTAGTTGAGTCACAACATGAGAATTGAATTCTCATGTAACATGAGAAAATCAAATCCTATAATTTAATGCGCTTAACACATGGCTCAGAAGGATGATGACATGTCAAATTTTTTATTAAACATTAATGTCACAAGCTAGAGCCGGGAAATGGATCCTCTCATGTGTAATTTAACATGATCATGTCATGTGGGAAAATCTTAACCATTAATAATTACATTAACGGTGATAATTGTGTAACTTCTTATCTTTATATTTTTTTCTCTCTCCTCCCTTATCATCATTTATTCACCCATGTGCCCCACACGACATGGTTATAATTGCACCACACGACATGGTCATGTTAATCTTACAAACTCCATTTCCATTCTATATATTTAACAAGAGAAACATGGCTAAAAGTAAATACAAATCATCACATATGAAAGGGAAAAAAATAATAATTACAGAAATTGAATTAGGGAGGACATCCGGACAAAATTTCATTGCACCATAATTAAAGAAAGCATAAAATAGTTCTCTAACAACCAAAACAAAAAATAAAATAAAATCAATAAAGAGAAGAAAATTAAAAGGAGAGAATTTTTGACTCGGATGTAAGATTAAGAAGTCTTATTCATTATCTCAACAGTTGATTACCGTCCATTCGACGATTGTAGTTTATTTAGAATTAATAATTAATTAATAGATATAACTCAAAAAATTAAAACCGTCGATGAATGAAAATTAACAGCTGAGATGAAGAGTAAGACTTCTTAATCTTACACCGGAGTCAAAAGATCCTGCCCCAATTAACAATATGAATATTTTCATTTAAAATAAGAAAAGACTTTTTAATCTTACACCGGAGTCAAAAGATCCTGCCCCACTTCTTAGTCTTACACCGGAGACAAAGATCCTGCCCCAATTAACAATATAAATATTTTCATTTAAAACAAGAAAACAACATGTAAGATAATCAAGTAACTAAGGGGGCATTCGGTAGAGCAGAAATTTTTTTATGCGTGAGAATCGTAATTACCAGGAATATTCTAGGAAAGTGGTTTCCCGAGAATGGGACCAAAAAGCTGTTTGGTAAGCCAAAATATTACTAGGAATGTTAGCTCAAGTTTCTTGATTCTATATTTGGTTGATTGCCAAATTTACTAGGAATATAGGGTAATATTAAAAGCTGCGTTGCTAGCACTAGTGGCACCGTCACCGCGTTGTTGGTGCGAGAAGAAAATATTGCTTGAAGACTTGGCGCTAAT
>JAVKPL010002737.1:0-10040 GCA_032173675.1 Gastrolobium villosum
CTTTCGGGCTTACTAATGCCCCGGCGGTGTTCATGGACTATATGAACCGCATTTTTAAACCGTATTTGGACCAGTTTGTAATTGTTTTTATTGATGACATTTTGATCTACTCTAAGAGTAAAGAGGAGCACATCGACCATTTGAGGACCGTGTTGCAGGTGTTGAAGGACAAGAAACTGTATGCTAAGCCGTCTAAATGTGAATTCTGGTTATCTGAGGTGCAATTTTTGGGTCACGTTATTTCTGCAAGTGGTGTTGCAGTGGATCCAAGCAAGATTGAAGCGGTGAGTGACTGGGAACGACCTAAGACTGTGACTGAGATTAGAAGTTTTCTGGGGCTTGCTGGCTATTATCGCCGATTTATACAGGGATTTTCTGCAATGGTTCTACCGTTGACTCGCTTGACACGAAAGGATACTCCTTTTGTGTGGACCCAGGAATGTGAGGACTGCTTTCTGCTACTAAAAGAGAAATTGACTACTGCTCCGGTGTTGACTCTACCTGATCCGGAGGGTGAGTTTGTATTATATTGTGACGCTTCTAAGAAAGGTTTAGGGAGCGTGCTGATGCAAGAAGGAAAAGTTATTGCATATGCGTCTAGGCAGTTGAGGCCACATGAAGAAAATTATCCGACGCATGACTTAGAATTGGCTGCTATTGTGTTTGCCTTGAAAATTTGGAGGCATTTTCTGTATGGGATGAAATTTGCTGTGTTCAGCGACCATAAAAGCTTGAAATATTTATTTGATCAGAAGGAGCTGAATATGAGACAGCGTAGATGGGTTGAATTTTTAAAAGATTATGACTTTGAGCTGAAATACCACCCGGGAAAGGCCAATGTTGTGGCAGATGCATTGAGTAGGAAGTCTGTTAACTTATCTCATATGATGATGTGGGACAATGAAGTGATTGAGCAATTCCGTGATATGAAAATAACGGATTTCTTTGCAGGAAGAATGTGTGATATGGAGTTGACTCGGATTGAGAACGAGCTGCACGAGAAGATTAAAGAGACTCAGATTCGCAATGAAAGTATAAAGTATTTGAAAGGCCAGAGTGGCATATCTGTTAATGAACAGGGACTACTATTATATCAGGGCAGGATTGTTGTGCCCAAGGAACTTGCAGAGGAAGTTATGACTGAGGCCCATAAGGGTCAATATTCTATCCACCCAGGTGCCACAAAGATGTACCAAGATTTGAAAGTTAATTCTGGTGGCCTGGTATCAAAAGAGATGTTGCCGAGTACGTGTCTAAGTGCTTGGTTTGTCAGAAAGTGAAAATAGAGCATCAGAAACCTGCTGGATTACTTCAGCCGCTGGATATACCTGAATGGAAATGGGAAAGTATTTCTATGGATTTTGTTGTTGGACTGCCGAGAACTCAAGCTGGTTATGATTCGATTTGGGTTATTGTGGACCGACTTACGAAGTCTGCACATTTTCTACCAGTACGAGTAGACTACACCACAGAGAAGTTGGCTACACTGTATGTGAAGGAGATTGTTAGACTCCATGGGATACCGATTAGCATTGTGAGTGATCGGGACCCGAAGTTTACTTCACGATTTTGGGGAGCCTTGCAGCAGGCTTTTGGCACTCAGCTTCGGCTGAGCACTGCTTATCACCCGCAGACTGATGGTCAGACTGAGAGGACCATACAGACACTTGAGGATATGCTGAGAGCATGCACACTGGAACAGGGTAATGCTTGGGATAAGTATTTACCACTGGTGGAGTTTTCTTATAATAACAGTTTTCATTCCAGTCTGGGTATGGCACCATATGAGGTTTTATATGGCAGGAGGTGTCGTACGCCCACTTGTTGGACTGAGGTAGGCGATAAAGAAAGATTTGGTCCGGATTTTGTGCAGGAAACGACAGTGCAAATTGAAATGATCAAAGAAAAATTGAAACAGGCACAGAATCGGCAGAAAAGTTATTATGACAATAAGCATAGACCGCTGGAATTTGAGGAAGGTGACCATGTATTTGTACGTTTGTCGCCGGTCACAGGTGTTGGCCGTGCGTTGGGTGTGAGGAAGCTGAGTCCACGGTTCATTGGGCCGTATCAGATCATGAAAAGAGTAGGATTGGTGGCCTATCAGCTTGCCTTACCCCCGCAGTTATCTAATTTACATGATGTCTTTCATGTGTCGCAGTTGCGACGTTATGTTCCGGATGAATCACATATTGTGATGCCGGATAATATTGAAATCAGGGAGAACTTGAAGACTCCCATCGGTCCTATTGCAGTATTGGACCGCAGTGAAAAGAGACTAAGAAGTAAAGTGATTCCCATGCTGAAGATTCAGTGGGAAGGCCGCACACCTGAGGAGGCTACTTGGGAGCGGGAGGACGAGATTCTCCGGCTGTATCCTGAGTTAGTGAGCAGGTATGATTTAATTTTGCGGACAAAATTTCAAAAAGGTGGGGTGAATATAACACCTCAAATATTTAAATGTGTATTTTAATATTATATGGTAAAATGAAAGTTGATGGATTAGTGAAAATCCAAGTATTATGGCCAAAAGGGGCAAAAAGGGCCAAAGTGGTAATTTGCCAACCGTGTGTTAAGAGGCTTAAATATTGAGTTAGAGATTTCAAATGACAAAAGTAAGGTTGGAAATGGAATCAGGGCGAAAAATTGAGTAAATAGGCAAATTTGAGAAAAATCGATGAATAGTGATTTTAAGTGTTGAAATACTGAGTTGTGAGTGTACCAATAGGTGTGAAATTTTTATCATTATTTTGGAGAAAGAAAAATATGTTGTGGACTGGAAAAATATTTAGATTAAGGATTTGTGATCGGTATTTTTATCGGAGTTAAAGTTAGATCGCGTGTGGGACCCGTGTGACCGAAGTCACTTGGCCCCACCTCCTTTTCTTTCCTTCTTTCTCTCTTTTCCCTCACATCTCTCGCGCACACAGGGGCAAAAAGAAGCCATTTTCTCCCATTCTCCATTTTCTTCCCATTTCTTCGTTTCTCCACCGAATCGCTTGGTTTTGGTGTTGAAATCTATCGTAAACAACCTTCCAAAGCCATTGGTAGCATCTAGAAGCCTTGAATCCATCTCTTTGGCCACGTTTTAGGCAAAGTCAGATCCGACCCATAGGAGTTCTTGATGATTTCTTGGAGTTTTGAGCTTCAAATGGTTTAGTGGAGCCTTGGTGGTGATCATACTACCCATTGTAAGTATATTTGTGGTCTTTTGATAGTTGATTCCATAGATCTATGAATATGTGTTCAAAGCTTTGATTTTAGATGTGTGATGATAGAGAGCCCAAATGCAAAAATGCTATTAGATGAAAAGGCCTTAGAATCATGTTTGTAAGCTAGAAATGCTATGTTAAATTTTGGTGAAAAATCTAGGTTTTTAACTTAGAGAATTTTGAGGAATTTTGATGAAAAATGAGTTTTTGTGTAATTGGGATTTGATGATTGTTGTAGGGTGCCTCACACGGTTGGAATTGTGGAAAGTTGATTGGAGCATACGTTTGGAACGGTATTGCTAAAGATTAAGGTAAACTCTTGGAACTTGGGTTTAATCCCTAGTGAGCTCCACCACACCTAGAGGAAGGTTGTGGTTGGACGATGTAGTTATGACATGATGTGTTTGTATGCTTGTATGCATATTGCTTGTATTGTGTGAAATTGTGTGGTCACTGATCAGTTGACAAGTGGAGTTTGGTCATCCGCTGGATTCATCCTTGTGAGAATGCCAGTCGGGTATTGCCGTGGAGTCGACTCTGGGAGCGGCGCCAGGATGATCCAAACGTGGGACGTCCGCCGGATAGGGCTCATGAGGAGTTCCGGTTGGGTATTGCCATGGAGTCTTCTCAACCATGGGAGAGGCGCCAGGACTGTCCAGGGAGTTATATGATGGAGTCCTTGAACATGAATCCATGAGTGGATGTTCTTGGGTGTCTCCAGGAGGATGGTGATATTGTTTTACTTGCATGCCATATTATGTCATTTTGATACATTTTAGTGAGCCATGGAGTGGAGAGAGCCTCTAGCTCCATTGGTTTACTGAGATATATCCGTATATCTCACCCCGTGTTTGGGGGACCACATTTCAGGTCACTATGAGCCGGGAGGAGCTTCGGGCAAGAAGCCCGTATAGTGGACGTTGGATGGGCATGCGGTGCATTGGATTGCATGGCTTTTTGGAGGAGTTTATGGAGTGCACATAGCATACCATTAGTATTTTGAGACTTAGGTCATGAACATATTGCATGATGTCATTTTCCATGCTTTTGTTAGTGTTCATGGTCATATGCTAAGTCTTGATATGTTGTATTATTCATGGCTTGGATAACTGTATATTTTGAGTGAGCATGGGACTTGTCCATTGCCACATTCATAGCCTTGAAGTCTTGATGTGTAATGATGTAAAAATTGTCCATATGTACATGTAAATGGCCGTTATTTGAGAATGATGTAATTGATGTTAAACCTAAGGAAAATGCATGATGGAAGGGCCTAGAGCCAACATTAGGACATGATTATGTGTTATGTGGAGTACCAAGGGGTTAGGGATGGATTACACACCCTTTTTGGGGCTCAAAACAGCTGTAATCTGTCATTTTGCTGCATAGTAATCGATTACCCAAGCATGGTAATCGATTACCATGCAACAGGGGACGAAAATTGGCTACTGTCTTCACTGGTAATCGATTACTGAGGCTTGGTAATCGATTACCATGTGAGGTAATCGATTACCCAAGGTTGGTAATCGATTACCAGAACAGAGGAGGTCAAAATTTGGCTACTGCCTCATTTTTGACAGGTGGTAATCGATTACCACCCACTGGTAATCGATTACCACAGTGCAATTTTTGAAAATTCAGGTTTTTCTTGACTTAAAGAAAGGGGCATAACTTGATGGGTAGAACTCCAAATGATACGTGGTTTGAAACCACGCGTAGACAACGTAAAGGACTACAACTTGGTAAAAGATGAGAGTAAGATGGTGAGTTTAAATGAAATGAATAAAAAAAAACTTAAAAGCTATGATGAAGTTAGAAGTTTGGAAGAGTTTGTTTGGGTCGGAACGAGAAGAATAAATAATGCTTCAGAGGAGCTAAAATAAAAATATATATATATATAATTTTCAAAAAAAATGTTAAGAAAAAAAATTGATTTCTCAAAGCCGAAATTTCTAATATACTATTATCTTACCTACATCTGCCCAATAAAAATACAACACTTGTACTAATATGTTTTATGAAGAGAGAAAAAAAATTATACTTATATATATTTGGGAATACATAATTTGTAATTTCATTTTGAATAAGAATTATACTTAGTAATACCAATAATGTTCTAAATAAAAACATGCATAGTAAATAGTCTACTCTAGCAGTAGTTGGATTTTGTGCATGTTCAAACTTAAGAATTTCAAGTATCTTATACAGTGAAAGATTGATAGGCTTGAAATTGACAAACTTGTTCAGAAACCACATACAAAATTAATCATGTAAGAAAATAAGGGTAGCAAAATCGGTCGACTCAACATGTTACTCCGTTTAACCAATCTATTTTGGTGGTATTTTTTTGTTTTTTTAACTTTCAATCCATCAACCTACACAATTTGTCCTTCAATAATTCAGGTTAAGGTGGAATAAACCATGGGTCAATCTGTAAGTTGTTTTTTTTAAGATAAAGCAAATATGTTTTATTTGTATTGCCAAATTTTGATGATATCTTAGATTTTTACCTCAATCTTCCTCTACAATTATAAAAGCTTAAAATGTTTCTCTTCAAAATTTGGGTGTTAGGGAACAGATAGGCCCTTAAAAATATGGTCCATCGGCTACAACCTACAAGTAGCCATTTGTTTCTTTGCATATTTTTAACCTCATTCCTTGTGGCTTTCTTGTTTATTTTAATTAGTGTAAAGAATCAGTTCAACCTAAAAGCTTAAAATGTTAGATTAAGGCCACTTAATAGTTTTTATATTCAATTTTTCTAACACGCCCACCTCACGCAAGAGCTCATTGGACTTGAAGAGCGGACAATGCATAGTTCCCTCCTATGGTCCTACCTATGCTAAGAAGCTCCATAATATTTAATTATTTATTAATAGAATAAGAGTGGTGAGGATGGAACTTATGATCATTTGTTCCCAGAGGCTCCAATACCATATAAAAAACCAATTCAACCCAAAATCTTAAGCTGTTAGGTGAAGGTCATATTGATGGTTTTATATTATATTGATACAACACCACCCGTGCAAGTCTACCAAAGGAATAAGAATAGGAGGATTTGGGGCTTTAATGCTATGGGTGGGTAAAAAGGCTGTGAGTGGCAAGGCTAATGGTCCAAGTGAAGACATGGACGAGAATGCCCTCCAACAGAATGCAAGTGCGGAAGGAGCAAGTTAGTTACGCTAGATGGTGAAGAAGGGGTGCTGGGCACTTGGGGAAATGATCTGGGAAGTTGGATTGCAACCTTGGGTGAGAGTGAAGCCTCTCCAATTGTCTCACACCTATCTTTTGTCTTTTTGCATTGTTAATTTCCCTTTGTTTCAATGTAATCTTCTTTCTTCCGCAGTGTCTCTGTTAAATTGTCTCTGATTATATTTGTCACTGATAAATATATGGAGAATTGAATATTCAGACCACTGTTTACCTGTGATTGCTGTTTGTTCTGTATTTTTTGAGTTGGTCCATATCATATATCTTCTCTAACAAAGGCCATATTAGTGGTTTTATATATTATACTCCTCACACAATAGCATGTTGGCCTTGAAGGGTGGAAAATGCACACACCCACCTACCTTTGCTTAGAAACTTCACAATATTTAATTATTTATTAATAGAATGAGGGGTGCGAGGATCGAACTCGTGACCACTTGATCACATTGTTTTATATATTATATCTCTAACAATTAGCTTGCAAAACTTTATGAGTTTCAGTTGGTTTATTTTGTTGGCTACTTGGCTTTTAACTTACCTTTGATGATGTATAGTTGATCAATTTCTAGATAAAAAATTTATGGGACATTGTACCTGCTGAAGTTGGGGATAGACTTCTAAGCATGCTACCACCTTGGCATGCATACGAAAGAGCTTGTGAGTATTTCATTTTCACATACGGTATTGAGCAAGTATACACAATCGTGAGAAACCTAAAGGTATTATTACTTTGATCCTATGTGGAAACATTACAGAAATGTGGCATCTTACACAGTTGCAATGTGACTTCAATGTTAAGGATTGAAAAAGGAAAATGCTAAAGGCCAGTTTTTTGGCCAAATAAAATGATGAAGAATATATGGATTATTGTCTCAGTAAACAACTTTCAAAAAATAATGATTGTGATGATTATAATGTATTATTGTTATTATTATTATGAATGCATTGCTGCATGGGCCAAATTGGTTATTTTGTTATTTAAATGCACATGTATTAATATCCTCTCCTTTTCTTACTTTCTAGGATGATTTGGAACGTTATCAACCACACTATTTGATTTCTGTTCCTTTAGTTTTTGAAACATTATACAGGTAAATCCTCTTCTAGGAATTGTATGAGTACATATTGAATTGATGATATCTCATATGTAAAGCACTTGCATTATGTATTATATTAAATATGGTGTATTTTGTCAAAATTCAAAACCACTCCTCAGTATGATGCATGAATTTGGTTTTTTACCAATGCTTTGAGGTGAGCTATGAATTTTGATGGAGAAGATGATTGGAAAATTCCTGCAATCTGTAGCGTGAAATAATGAGTCAAGGTTTTGTTCTTGTGTTTCTTGATTTTATTTTATAAAAGCTTAAAAACCCATGTGTAACATATAGGAAGAAAGAAGATTTTTTCAAAAGAGTAAAACTAAATTTTGATATCAAAATTTCTTATTTTATCCAGAGAAGAAGAAAATAAACAAATGGAAAGAAGAAGAAAAGGAATTAGTTTCCTACTTTGCTATTAGATGACTTCTAGCTTTTAACCAAGTATTAGGTTCCAAAATATAGATAGTCCTGTTATTGTTCTTTGGCAGTGTGAGTAACATCAATTAAATGGGAATTTCTAGCATACTTTAGAAAATTATTTGTGGGTAAGAGGTTTTTAGGTGAAATTGGGGTTTGGGTTTGTTACATAAAAACAGTAATTTATTTTGATAGTCAACTTTTGCTAATTGCTATTGTCCTCTCCCTTGGTTGTAAGTCAATGTTAAACCAAGTTAATCTTTTGATGTTCTTTTTCTTTTTGTTTATTTATGTTTTTGCGATAACTTTTCTAGTACAATGGTATATAGTTTAGAGCAATTACTCAAATAAATCTTCAAACAAATTGGGGAGTTTTAATCTGGAATGTGTCCTGTTTGGTTTTTACTGTCTTTTATTTTATCTTTTCTTTGACCTTGAACTTCATCCACCCTATCAATAAATCTTTACTTTATGATCCACATTCTAGGCACACGTTTGACATTTCTATATAATTTATGGGAAAAAATTTAAGTAACCTTTGTTGATACTTTTATGGTGTGTTTGACATTGGAAGTCAACTAATTGAAAGCATCAATTTAACAAGTGCTCTTAATCCTCAATGAGTTTGTTAAACATTATTAGGGGGAAATAAAAAGTTTAGTGCTAAAGGAAATTTTTGTTTATTTTGTGAGAAATCTATGTTCTTATTTTGATTATGATGTTGGAATCCTAATTACCTGAATCATATCTCGGGCTTTTTCCATTGTAAGGATTATGTTTCTTGGAGCATAACTTTCATTGTTTTTCATGATTGTTTCCTCTGCAGTGGGACCCAGAAGCAGATATCTACAGGTTCCCTGGTTAGAAAGCTTGTCGTACTAATATTCATAAATGTCAGCTTAGCATACATGGAGTATAAGCGTATTTACGAGGTCTGGTCATAAGATCTTTTTGTATGATATCTACAGGTTCCCCCTCCCTTTTTTCTTAATTTTTGATGAAAAAATCTTAATCAATAATTATGTTTTTCTTTGCTTTAGGAACATTATCTCTTAATAAATCCTTATATATCAGCACCACTTTTTTTCTTAATAAATTTAAACAAGTATACGAATATTGTAATACTAATTCTCTCCAAAGATATTGCTTTTACTAAATTTTAAATAGTTTGTAGGGTAAATGTCTAACAAAGAATAAGCAGCAACCTTCGTATTTTCATTCAATGTTAGACTGGTTGGGGGCAAGAATTATTGCCACAATATTATTTCCAGTTCATATTCTGGCAAGGAAACTCGTCTACAGTAAAGTCCATTCTGTTATTGGAATATCAAAGGTATTCTATTCTTCTATTTTATTGTTTTCTAATACTTTTATTATATGGTTCTCTTTATTTTGTTGTTCGTCACATTTTGTGATGTGCAAAACTCTGATAGGATGCTCCTAAAGGTATAGGCTAGGAAGAGTTACAGGGGATTATTGGTGAGGGAAAATGTTGTTAGTTAGAATATTCTAGAAGGCTGAGTTTGTTAGAGGAGAGAATGAAGTAATGCTGAGGTGGCAAAGCTAGTAGAGGAAATAAAAGGTGTAGAGTGGCGTGAGCATGGGGGGATGAGAAATTTGGGACTTCTTGGGCTGGGAAACCAGATTGGGAGAGAATCAACATGTTAAGTATAACAATGAGAAGGGAGAATTAGAGTAATATCTATTGAATGGAAAGACAATGTTATAAATGGAAATGAGCGATAAGCCACCTGCTACAGAGAAAAATATCTCCTAGCCCCTTTTCTACAAGAAAGTAGAAATTAACAGAAAATTAACATCAACATGAAAAACCCAAACCCATGAACCTCGCATTATAAAGGAACCACTACTAACAAATTCCTAACAAAATTCCCCCTACTCTTTCTGCAACGCGTGACTCCAACAGCCTTGCCACGTCATCTATTTATCCTTCTTGCTTTTCCTCTGATATACAAGGATCGGACCAGTCCACTTAGTACCCTTGGGGTTGGGCTTACCATCTTGGGCCTCATTCTCGTCAATACCCTCATTCCTATCAATACCCCCATCCTTTAAAGTTTCCTTGTCCTCAAGGAAA
>JAVKPL010002738.1:0-100407 GCA_032173675.1 Gastrolobium villosum
AGAAAAAAAATTAGTCCAACTATCAATTTTTGAGTGGAAGGAACATGGTAGTCCTGTCCTGAATCATATTAAAAAATTCCGTCCCAAAACACTCTTGATGAATAGTGTCAGCTTTTTTTTAATGTAAATCAATTTAAGTATTTTAACACAATTTAATAGAATAAATAATTTAATGTTAATATTTTTAAAATTATAATTATCCTACTTAGTTAAGGAAATGTACGTCAATGAACGAGCCCATATAACTTAGCTCTATATAGAGTTAAATTAAGCCAATAATTTGTCATAAAACTTTACCAGGCCCTACTATGGGCCAACTCACATTTGATCCCCTGCATGCTGGCTTGCATTCGGCCAAGCCCACACGAACCTAGTTCGAATGGATCGGGCCAGCCTGAATTGATATCCCTAAATAAAACAACCTAAAATAAAATAAATCTAAATAAAAATACTAAGAAATAAACTGACATTTGTATGCAGTTTTATATCACATTAATTCTAAATATTAGATTTGATTTATGAATCAATTCAAATCCTATTTTTATAATGGGTTCCAAAATTAAAGTTTGATTTCTAAATAAAATAATAATAATTCAAATAAACTTATTTCATGTTTTTAAAAGACTTCATATGCAATTAAAGGGATATTTGTATCCTTCCCAGTACCACATTTGGGAGGGGTTTAAAACCTTAATCTTGGACCCGCCCTAAATCGGACTAGTCGCGAAGCGATAAATCGATTTGAATATTTTCAAATAAAAGCGATATTTGTAACCCAATAATAATGAAGTCTTAGTCAAATACAAAATCCTAATAAAAATAAAAGCGTCATAAAATATAAAATCATAATGAAATTAAATCAAATGACTTATTAAAGTTAAAACTTCAGAAAGAAAGATATCAAAGTTCCTAAATTAAGGCCTATATAGATGCATGGTTGCAATTTGAATTTAAATAGTATAAATCTGATATCATTTTAAGTGTAATTATTATGTTTTGGTGTTTTTTACCTTCTTTTTTTTTTTACCTTCTCTTAAATCCACAATATTCTCACTTTCTCTCCTCCTAATTTTGTGGACGAGTGGGAATATAAAAAGCTACTAAACATGTTTTTCCAAAAAAAAAAAAAAAAAACTACTAAACATGCATTAACACACAATAATTTTAATTAAAATGATACAAATTTGTGTTCTTTAAGATAATAAATATATATGTAGAGTAGGATCCTTTGATACCGGTGTCAAATTTAAAATTTGACACCCCATCCGAGAGCCGTTAGATAAAAAAAGATTAATGGTGTCACATGCTTACAAATCAAAATCGTTGATCTTTTTTGATCTTACGACTCTCAGATGGGGTGTCAAACTTTAAATTTGACACCGATATCAAAGGATTCTGCCCATATATATATATATATATATATATATATATATATATATGGGTCAGGATCATTTCTGTCCATTGATTCCACTTATATCTAAGTGCTCTAATTTTTTAATAATGTGAGCCATTGAATACAAGTGAATCAATAGTCAAGATTAAGTGTAAGATTTATAACTCTTACACCGGTGTAAGAATATCCTACCCCTATATGTATATATGGGTAAAGCATATGTATAGTGACCGCATCTAAGAGTTGGTGTGGTCAAAAGTTAAAATATTCAAATTATTTTTTTTTTTATTTTCAAAAATTTAACTATATCTTACCCGTAAGACATAGTTATAATATTAAAACTATTTTTTTTTTCTCTTAACTTTTCATGTATTTATCTGAAATAGGAAAGAGAAAAAATAACTTTTTGATCTGAAAATTTGATATTTTGAATTCAAAGATTTTGAATTTTTTTCTGTGTGTTTTTGAAATGGTCTATTTCCATAGCTCAACCTCTTTCTGCAAATCCGTTGACCAAGCTCCTGCCATGGCGAATTCAATTTGTTCTGCAGAATTTGGTTCGAAATCGAGGCAAAGCAATCAGCTTTAGAGGAATCGGAGGACACCCAATTCATCAAATTCCCTTCAGATTCCACCATGCGATCGATCTCGATTGGCTATGGTTGATGTGATGATATTCATTGTTGTTGTTTACGCTTGTGGGTTCTTGTCCATCAAAAAGCCATTGTTTCTCTGTGCTGTACAACGTCCATTATCATATTTGAATCAAAAAGTGACGATAGATAACCCCGCATTTCCACTAATATTTTACAATCAACAAAAAAAATTCAATAAACTAAACCAAATAATTACGAAAAAAATTTGACCTAACATTCCCGTAAAAATTAATTTCTCAATATATTTCCTGAAATCATGATTCTAAAATAAAAAAATTCTCCCAAACGCCGCTTAGAGTGTTTTCATATTAGTCCTATAGAATATTCACTGTTTTAAAATATATTATCTTGTTAGAACTTTTTTTGGAAACATTAATTAATTTTTTATTTTAAAATTAATGGGTTAATAGGGGTATTCTAATTTTAATTATTATGATTAGTCAATTGTGATTATGATGAGTTGAGTTTTTAGCATTTATAGATATTGAACCTAGTTGGACAAAAGTGTAACCAACAAAAGAGAAAGAATCAACTTCCTCTTGTTCTAATTAAGGGACCAAAGTCAATAAATTGATAACCACACACAAGGGTGCAACATATAGCATCGTTGAATTGATTACATACACCAAAGACTTTCGACTGATCAAGTGGTTAGTTTTTATAGAGTTCGTAATATGTTCGGTGACATATTCTTATTTTTTCTGAATCTCCCTTTAATTAGTTGCCATACATGCATGGGTGCTTATTCTACTCTAAAGAGATTTCATATTTAGAGGGACCACAAGTGAATATCCATTATTAGGGATCAAAGTAAATCAAACTATATGCTAACACATTTAGTTAAGAAGATAAAAGAATGAATATGATGACAGTTACTTAATTTGACCATGCTTGAAATTTCGTATGTTCCAGTGTTCCACTCTTGAATGTTTGATTTTTTGTATTTTTTTTTTTTTTGGAGATATCTTTAATATTTGATTTAATTTTAGGTTTTACTAAAAAAAAAAAAAAATTGAGGGAAGGTACATACAAAGAGTTAAGTCAGCTACAAATCCAAGACTAAATCATAGTTCTAAAAGAATCGATACATGATTAAATCACTTCATAATTAATATAACTGCATTTTTGAAACTTATTCACACTGAAATCTATATAACTTTTTTTTTGATAAATTGAAATTTATAAAATTTATCGTTACCTTACTACCACTAAAGTTCTGTATCCTTTCTCATGAAACTACAACTACAATTTATTTCTTTGGTAACTGAATTCGTATTTAAAATTGTAATTTATAATATGTACGGAAACTGAAATTTAAAATGGGTAGGAAACATTATAAGTGAATTAATTGATGGGCGTTTTTTTTGGTAAGCAATTGATGATGGGCGTTTTAATTAACTTATAAATATCAAATAATATGTTTTTTTTTATTTTCAGTAGAGTTATTAACTTATAAATATGGTTTTAGAGTTATACAAAACTGATTAATGCAAACGGTAAGACTATTTTTCAAACTATAAATTTAGCTCAATGGATCACTAACAAGCTACCAACAAAACTTTCTTGTTTATCAATAATCAAAGATCTTTGACCATCAAGCCATGGCAACATTCAACACCTTTTTTCTTTCGCTAATATTTATGACCAATTTTGCTTTTTTGGTCAAAACAGGGCTTTCATCTGATGCACCAAGTCCATTATCATCATATGGAGATTATTTGAGCAACTGTGCATCCAAGTTATACCCAAACTGTGGTGAAGAGATTTTCTTTAGTATATTTTTTGGTAATCGAACAGTCAGTAATGAATGTTGTTTTAACATCGTCAATGATGTGGGAAAATCCTGTCACGATGACATGACAAAATTTATTTTGACAAAACCAAAGTTCAAGCCAAACAGAATTCAAATCTTACAGCGAAGTCAGAAAGTATGGAATGTTTGTGTTTCAATTTCAGCAGACACCCCTTCAACTCAACCGATAGGTGCTTAAGCTTAAGAATTTACACAGCACAACTAAGAAATTGTACTCTATATATTATATAGAACGCAATAACTCAACCGATAGGTGCTTAAGGTTAAGAATTTACACAGCACAACTAAGAAATTGTACTCTATATATTATATAGAACGCAATAACTGCATTTCCAATTTGTCACCATATATTCTTGAAATAAATCATCTATTTTATTGGATTGCAAATATTTAAAAGTTGTTTGTAATTTCCATTACACTGACCGATTATAACAGTGCTGAGCCACAATTTAAAAGTCATATTTAATCAAATGGTGGTAGCTTGGTTGGTGATAGTAAGAAAGTTAAGTAATTGGAAAGGAAAAAGTGTCGATTCGATTCCCACATGTCACTTTTGCTTTTGAGAGTACTGGTTAAATATTTCATTCCTGACCTGCTTTACATTTCAGATTAATCTCATAACCAGCTCAAAGCATTAAAGTTTGTGAAAAAATTCTCATAACCAGCTCAAAGCATTAAAGTTTGTGAAAAAATCCGATGGAGTCAACTCGCCTCAAGGAGGTAATAAGGGTTAGGTTAACTCAAAAAAAAAAACCACATTTAAACATACTTCAAATAGCAACAAACTCGAAAATTCTCGCGACAACGAATAAAAAAATCGATTATTAAAATAAATATTACTTTAGAAATAAAAAAGATATTATATTATTACATTAACAAAATGTTGAAATTAGGAACTTATTTTTCATCTTTCTCTTTAAGAACTAAATGATATTTCATATAGATGATGGCATTGTAAGGTACACAAGGACTCCCAAATTATAAGAAAGAGTTTTTATTTCACTAATCTTTCTTTTTTGGATTAAACCTTCACAAGTATATATTAATCATCATTTTCACCTCTCGGTATATAGGATCGTCTAAATGTTTTTATACATGTAGCTAACACACTTATCTTAGAATTGTTGTCTAAATCAGGCTATAAGGTCATTCGACGTTTAATTTTGCAGTATCAGAATTTCAATGTTTTTACTACTAAATAATATATGAAACGACATATTCTTGTTGCACAAATTCATGAAATCTCATTATTCCAAAAGTCTCATCGTCTAACTATATTATGATAATGTAATTATGCTGTGAAACTCTAGTAAACATTTTTGGGTAAATCTCATGCCTTCAATAATATTTTCATACAAATTTTGACGCAGATCGAGTATAACTTTTAGCACTTTTGGGATCAAAACAATTCCCCTAATTTATGGATCCAAAATATAATTATTTCAAATTTATTTGTTTATTCTATATTAAAATATAAGAAAATTATTATATATGTCATTGCAATAAAATTTCACTCAACAATTTACAATTTTAACTAATATTTTCGTTTATGTAAAATTGAGGGCATTACATGTGGTACTTCACAACATTTATAGCATCTTACAATTGCAAATAGTGCTTTGCATGGTTTCTAAAGGGTTTTGGGTTTTTGACCCATTTTTGTGTATCCATCACCTAGTATTCTTATGGTGGTCACCTTTTAGTACATTAACCTATTTCGGCCTAAATTAGCCATTCGGCCTTGTTCATTTTTTTCTCATTTTCTTTGGGTTAAAATTCAATTTCTGTTGCAATATGTTAATATTTTCATGCTTGACAAGTTTATAAGACTTATTACATAGGGATCTATTAAACTCATGTTGTATGAAATAATTATCTCATACAACAGAGACAAGATAGTGGGATCCACTATTTTTTCGGAAAAAAAGAAAAAAATAGTGGACCCCGCTATTTTGTCTCTGTTACATGAGATAATTATTTCCCTATTACATACCATAAAAAAGCATATTAGTAGACTCTTTTTTTACTTTTTAAAAATTCTTAGTATTTGATAGTTTTTATAATTAAACAAAAAATTATTAAGTAGTTCATGGTGCTAACCGAGCTTATAAGTGGATTGCTTCCTTCTAATTGATCTAGGTTCAAATTTCGTTCTAAATATTATGTTGCATTTGTTTTACGACCAATATGATATTTGATAATGTGAATTAACATATATGGTTTTGAACTTTATCAAATGTTAAAATTTTTGGATGGAATGTAATAATCAAAAAATAGTTATTGTCTAACCTACTTTAAAAGATCAGATAAGAGTTTGTTCCCTATATTCTAATTAAGGAAGCAAAGTGGGTGCTCATTCTATCCTAAAGAGATCCCTTCTTCATAGGATCACAAGTGAATAATCGCTATTAGAGATTAAAGTAAGTTATACCATCTCCTAGCTAGCATCGTCCTTTATGAAAATAAAAGGATGAAAGTGTTGATTAGTTAATTAAATTGACTTTGCTTGAAGTTTCATATGTTCTACTCATTATAGCGTTTAACACTTTAACTTAATTTTGGGATTTAATAAATTATTTTCTTTAAAGAAAGATTAAGTCATATACAAATCCAAACTAATTCATTGGGTCTAAAAGAACCATTTTTTAAATAAAAAAAGAGAACCATTTCTATTAAAGAATTAACACATGATTAAATCATTTTATAATTAATATAATTTCACTTTGTAAAGTTAGATTCACAATGTGATATTTGATAATGTTATTTGAAATTCATAATTTCAAGTTTTACCAAACGTTGAAATTGTTGAGTGTGATGTAATAATTAAGAAATATTTAGTGTGAGACTGATTTTCACGATCGGTGGACACAAACTCTTTTTTAGGTGTTTGGTTAGCTAGATTCCTTCTCTAACTTATTTATATTAGCCTTAAGCTCTACGAGTCATTATGCTCTTATTACAAGAAGATTATCATTTTTTGAATAACTCATAAAGATAAAGATCCTAACACATCAAGTTGCTTCATTTCCTCCGGCGCTTTGTGACGCAACAAGTTATGTACAATGACAACTTTAATTTTATTGTTGTTTAGGTATTTTGTAGGTTGTAACCGTACATAATTTAGAAATTAAGTTTTATCATATATATCTTTCTTCATTATCATTGCTCTAGCTACTTTTTCTACGGTTGGTAGCAGGTTTGCACAGCACCCGTCACAGCTCGCAGTGCAATTCCCAAACACATTATGAAGCCTAGATCTTGATGTATCTTGATGTAGGCTTTTTGGGCACTTCAAAGAAAATTAGAAGGTGAATGATAAAATAATTAGATAAAATAAACCAAAAGGGGCATGATCTATTGATACTGCCTTCACTTTTCTGAACCCAGGTCCAATATAAATTTTTGAACATCTGCTAGAAAACAAATTAAGCAATTAACTCAAATTCCTCCAAATTTGGTTTATATATATATATATATATATATGAAGAGAGATATTCTCACAACCAAAATTTTTTACTACCAACTTACTACCTATCTAATCACCATTAGATTAACATTTTCTCTATCTTCAATTTTTTTTAACATTCTCTCTCTTTGATCCAATGGTGATGTGATGGGTAGTAAGTTGGTAGTAAAAAAATTCGGTAGTTAGAATTCACTCTATATATATTTATATATAAAATCAATAGGCGTCCATTTGGTAAATTAAATTGAATTCATAGACAAATGAAAGCTTGACAGTGGTCAATTACAATAGAATCACACCATATACCTAGCTAAGATTTAATGACAAATTACACTAGCAATTAACAGAAATTAAGAAAGAAAATGAGCTGAAAATGCTGATAATTAAATGACTATTCCCCATGATCTTTATTATTAGTACTACAGATACTTACGTAAGTACAACAGATCGAGTACGTAAGAGATAAAAAAGGGTAGGGTTGTGCACTAATGTCTGGTCTGGAGTCTGAACAGTAATTATCCATCTTTAGCAGAATGTTTGCTGAATTTGTTGAGCGAGTTCTTCGGCACTGAGTTGGCATTCAATTCCAATCTATATAGGAGAGATTTATAAGAAACCATAATTATTAATGGAACAAAATTGAACACGTAAATAGCATACATATACTCAATCATTAGCCTCCATCAATTCTAATAATTTCGGAAAACGATAGGGTTATATATTTTTAATATATATTTTGTTTTTTTCACCAAATGAAGACAATGCTTGCGAGATGCCATGATGTACATCCCTGGCGTCTCAGACATATGCAGTAAAAAAGTATACTGGGTGTAATGCATGCCATTGATTACTATATATCGCAGTAAAAATGTACTTCATGGTCAAAAAATTTTACAATTATTATTACTTCATTCAATGTTCATTATCATCACGTACGGTCATTTTTTAGATACACCTAATGCGCGTAGCTTGGTTGATAACACATGAAAATTTTTAAACTATAACCAAGTTTGACTCGAGATTAATCTCGTAATCAGCTCAAAAAATTTAAAATTTTGGAAATAGTCGGTTCGACTCGCCTTAGGAATGAAATAAATAAATAAAGTTATAGATACTTCATCAAGCAAAATTTATTGCGGTAGAGTAGTAATTAATAAGAACTTCATTATTAGAAAAACTTGTATAGTGACGAAATTGTTATGAAAATTCCGTCACTATACAAGTTTTTCTAGTAGTGTTGAAATCAAAACGGTCTTCATCAGGAGGAGGGCTAAAGTAACGAAAACAATTACATCACCGTGACACTGAAATCCAAACCTATCCTCAATATTAATGAAAAGGACTTAAGAAAGAGACAGGATTATTATATAAAGATACTGAACCAATAATCTCAGAAAAAAAAATAAATATATATGTGATGCTTTATGCATGTGATAAAGACTGACAGAAAGTTGGTATCAATCTTTTCACTTCTTCTTTTTTTCAAAATATACTTAATCATTAATATGTGGTGCTTTACGCCTTTACCATAAATATAAATTTCTTATTAGTGCAAGGATTAGTAATATATTAACTCAACGAAACACATTAACAAAAGTGTAACATTAGTCATGTGTATAGACACACACAAACACACCAAAAGTTTTATATTTCTCATGTTATATGAGAATTGAAATAACACAACAAACTTTTAGAGATACACAAAAGCATGTGAGACACACATGTGTTAAAAAAAAGGAAAAAGAAAAATATCAGCACGGAAATCGAAGGGTGTGTAGGAAAGTTTGAATTCTGATGTTAAATGAGAAATATAAAACAATATATACCTTAATAGTGAATGAGTTTAGCATGGTTTCATCAGCAGTGCTAATGCTCACATGGAGGATTTCGAGTGCTAGGTCTTCAAGGGCTGATGCTATTCTCAAAGCTTGCCCGGGAATTCGTGGTGATACAGTTTTCAAAAGAACGTGTGGACCTGAAAGCTTGACCTCAACATCGGCGATAGCAGACTTGGAATTAGCAACAAGCTCGTTGATATTATCGTTGATGGAAGAAGCAGAAGAAGATGAAGAATTAGAAGGAGGAGATGGGTCTCGAGAGTTGGATATAGTAGGGGAAAGGTAACCTTGTTGCAACTTGGGCTTGTAAGGGCTACCTGGTTGTGGAGTCCTTGGACTAATAGGCAAGTTTATTCTAGGACTCAAGGGTGGTTTTCGAGGACTTAGTGGTGAAGGCCTTGGACTTGAAACTAGCCTAGGGCTTAGTACATCACTGTAAACTTTTCTCTGTTTCTTGGCCTCAAGGCATTGTAACACTTGTTGCAACTCGTTGATGTAATTAACCACACCTCCAATTATTGATGCTTGATCTCCCTAAGCCATATATAGGAGGAATAAGTTAGCATGAAGTAACACAGTACATAAAATAAGTTCAAAATTTGATATGCAAAAGACCTATTTATTCTAGCGAAAAACTTGTTATTACTTAGATATCCAATGGCCAATAGAAAACTCTTTTAGCAACTTTCTTAATACAAACACACACCCTCCTATATAATCCGTTGAGAGTGTAACATGATATTATCATGTGAGATGATCCTCTTTATTCATAGTCAAATCAACTATGATGATTTTATCATATCTACTTACCATTTATTCCAACGACATGGTTATATAAAAAAAAAATCACTCTTCGTGGATTCGAACCCATGACCTTTCAATCATGAAAGAACAATTTTACCACTGTTTCGGTTCGCTTAAAACAAAAATTATATAGTATCAGAGTCTCACCGTCCTCCACTTTAAAGTGGACTTAAAAAACAAAAAGCACAAAAGGTAAACCAAAAATTGGACCTGTGCATAATCCACACTTCAAGCCCAAAGACTCTTGTGTGAGGGGGCGTGTTGAGATATATAGTCACACATTGATTGTATGAGCAACTAATGTGGAATTTATAAGGCCTTGAGCACTCCCACCATTTGAGCTAGCTTTTGGGGTGGTGTATCCCAAGGTTCTTTACAGAGATAGTTATATTAAATAAAATATGAGAGAATATATTTCAATTTGGAGGTAATTAAATTGACATAATTAGTTAGGGTAAATAAAATCCTCATACGTGAAGAAGTTTTGGGTAAAGATATATAAGAGATAATTAAGACTTACTCGTTTGACATAAAAGCAAGGCATAAGTGACCTCAAGACAGACAAGTGCTCATTCATTTGCTTTCTTCGGTTGCGTTCAACAGTAATATGAGATATCCTTTGTTGTCCATCAGGGTTTGGTTCCTCTGGCGAAGTTGGCGCAAGTTTCTGTCTCTTCCTTTTGGGTTCAGTTTCGGGTTCCGTTTCATAATCTTGTGGAGCACTTGAACAAGTTGACTTCTGAGAAACCAATCTTGAGTTTTGCTCATTTTCTTTCAAAGTTGGAGTAATTATAACAGCTTCATCGATGGGAGGAAAATTGTTGAAGCCTTCTAGGCTCTCCAAGATGGAAAAGAGATCCTCTCCACCAAAGTTGGTGTCCCCAAACTCTGTCTCTTGGAAAATATCAGAGAAGCTCTCATCCATTATAAGCTTCTGGGTTTCCAAGAAAAAGAAAAAAAGGTTAGTAACTGTGGAATGAAGACCAAAAGGGTGCAAAATGAGGAGTGATTGTTATGTGATAGAGACTAATGCTCTCACCATGAAGGCATCAACTATTGTACTAATAGTGTTGTTGAAAAGATGGTTTTGTAAACGGTAAGATACGGGTCTCGAGGGGAATCAGAAAGTGCAGCACTGAATCCCAATAACGCAGAATGCAGGCCACAACAGTTATCAAAATTTATAATTAAGAGAAAAATATTGAGAGCCGTTGGAAGAATGGAGAAAGATATAAGGGTTTTTATATATGATAGTAATGCTAGAAAAGATGGAGTGTGGAGAATTAATATAGATGCTGCTGTTTGGTAATGCAACTGTTTATATTTTGATGAGTTAGTTATTTTACCACTTACAAGTGCTGCAAATGGAAGATATTTAATAAGGGCATGGATCACCAATGAGTGTATTGTTTTGTAATTTGCAACAGAGGGGAGAGAGAGAGAGGGTCGAAAATCATCCACATTAAAATTGCCTTTCAAAATAGCTATGCTATCCTTCATTAATGCTTGAGTGAAATATTTAAACTTATTTGAAATGTTATGTTATTAAATGTCTAAACTCAGAGCACCTTAAATGGATACCTCTTTGAAATTCAAGACCTTTTGGCCCATGATCATAAATACCTCAATTTAATTTGTTTGGTTTAGTCTTATTATATTCGAATCGATCATCCACTTGGGCTATTGGGTTTATTGGTTCAACTAATAAATCATTAATTGAATTGCTTGAATTGAATTTAGTAAAAAAATTCACATATGACCCTCTGCTTTGTAAAAAATAAAAAAATATATGGGTATATGTGATAAAAAAACATACTCTTTTATAAACCACATGGACATATGTGATAAAAAAAATCATAGGGGAATAGGTGATTCTGAAGCAAACCACATGAATATTATTGGTGAAGTTTTTCCTTGAATTTATATAAACATATATATATATATAATAAATATAATAACAAAACTAAACAGACATATAAATCTGGCTTAGTGATTATAATGTTATATATATTCTTCAATAAGTCATAAGTTTGAACCCTATGTATATTGTCTTGGAAAATTTTATATAAAATTCAAAAATCGATTCAATCAGAAAATTGGTATCGATCGATTTAATACTAATTAAACCCTGTTTAAAGTTGATTTACCGCTTGAAGACAAATTTGACTTCTTAACTAATTAATTGACTGGACTGAATTGGAATGGTTAGTAGTAAGATTTTAAGATGAATCGATCAACTGAACCGATTTTAATAATAAGAGTTTTTGGTTTAAAGATCATAAAATTAATATTTACTATTCATAACACTTATTTTATGTTTTTAATTTTTTAGACTGTATGCCCTAAAGACATACATTTCACACAATCCAGATTTAATAGGGTTTCCCACGCTCATTTGTAATTTAATCTTATATGATAAATTTCTTTAAATTTATTCTCATATTTAAAACCATTTTCAATTCAGTCTCTACTATAATTGTGATAAAAGTGTGATGTACTCTTCCTTCTATTTTATAACTTGCTACAAGTTTTCTTAGAGAATATTATAAATCATTAAAAAATTCTTTATCCAACATCTTAAATTTTTGGGTTGAAATGATTCTTTATATGGTATCAGAGTGTCGGTGTCACAGGTTCGATTCTCGCCGTCCCCATTTAATTAATGTTTAATTATTTCTTGTGATGAATTCACTTCTTTCATTCCCCACCACCCCTGAAAAAGCCGATGATAATGAGCAGTCCTTTTGCTCTTACAGATGTCAGTCTTTTTTCATTTCTGTTGATGCGGTAATATCGGTTTTAGCTGCTTGACTGCTTGACTTAGAGCTTGATGTGGAAATCTAGCTGACATTGAACTGGCTGCCACTGAGCCATTGAGCATTGAAACTCAAGAGTGAACGAGATCTCCATCCCACTTCAAATTCCAAGTGTTAAGCGTGGTAACCATTTGACTGAATCTAGCTCTACGGAGGTCAGTGCTGCTTTTCCTGCTGCAGATGCTAGTTTTTTTGTTGATGCAGTAGGAATTGTCTAATTTCATATTTTTAGATACTTTTTCAGACCTATTGCCGATACTAATACTAAGTAGTAGCCAAAAATTTGTATCCATTTTTCATGATATTATGCATGGATCAAATATATCATGGCCAATTCTTCCGATTCCATTGTGGAAGACACAATTTTTTTCATCCATCTAACATCAATAACTCGACCTCTACCACCTATAGGTAGTTTTAAGCAAGTTTCCTTCATCTCGGGATACCACCTAAATAACTGCTGCCAGAGAGTCAAATAGGTAGGGAAGAAAGAGTCTGAGGTCGGGTCGGACGACATACATCTTGGTTGGTTCCACCACCACTAGATATTGGACATATATATAGATATATATAATATATAATAAGAGGACCTATATATTATTAATCCTTCAAGCCCAGTAGACTCTCGTATGGGAGGCCGTGTTAGAGAATAGTATATAAACCATTAAAAAGAATTTGACCTAACAGCTTAAGCTTTTGAGTTGAAATTGTTCTTTACAGGCTATTTATCTATGTTATAATTTAATGATTTAGGAATTTAGCTTTACCATTATTAATTGTTTAAATATTTTTATTTTTACTTTTTTTTTTTGGGGGGTCAAATATTAAGATATATAAATGTCAAAGTTTTTCTTACGAAATAATTAAATTTTATTTACCTTGTTTTTCTAAGTATTGAATTGATTGTTCAAATTAATATTTTCCGGAGCCTTTGCATTTTCATATAATTCTGAATACGGACTAATTTTAGATTTTTTCATGTATGGACGAAATTAAAAATCAACATTACATATAGAGATTAAAATGAAAATGAGTTTTATGTATAGAGCCAAAAATTATAATTTAACTATACAAGTTATTAGCATATCATTTATCCATTATACACGTCCAAGAATATATCACGCCGTTATCATGTCAATAGATAATAGGGAATGAATTGATAAAATTTTCACATATTGAGTCCGATTTGAAATTTTTTTAATATAGCGACTAAATTTAAAATAAACATTACATATACAGACTAAAATTATAATTCAATCTACATTTATTCATTTTAAATATTCAATGTTATGTATCAAAAAATAAACTATTCAATGTTAGCTGCTTCATGCATATGCATAAATGTAATGTAAGAAATACCCCACTATACATGACCCCAAAAAAATTCTTGCAAAGGTTGTAGTATATATAAACTACTTATAGCCAAAATATTGGCGTTTCCAAGAACTTAGTTTATTGTGTAAGAGAACTAAGGTACATACCACATGCTAATCTTACGTTTATTCCGTAATATATATTCTATCATATTTAGTTTGGTTATATTCTTGTAAACACTTAATTACAGTATATATAGATTAGAACATTGATTTATTTAATGTAATGTGAGGGTGTTAAAAAATTAGGTATAAAAATATTCTATAAATTTCTTGCATACCTTTCTCTCTTAATTGCTTGTTCTCTTTATAAGCCATTTTAATTTAAAACTTAAGCAAGCTAGTTTTATAGGCATGTGTGCCTCCTCATTCGCACCTTTGATTATAAATATATTAGTTATAGATGGTAATTGAGTAAATTAAAAATCATTGAAAAATAAATATGAAACTGAGTAATATTTAATTGCAGTAATTACATATCATAAATAGTCCTAGGTTACCTTCTTTATGGGGAAAAAGAACAAAAGACAGTAGCACGCAGGAAAGCCAAATTAAAAGTAGAGAATGTTTTCACCAAAAAAAAAAAAAAAAAAGTAGAGAATGTTCTGCTTGAAATCTCACTATACAATTACCGGCCAGTGACGGCACTGCAACATATAAATTCTGGATTCTGTCGTTTATGTGTTGGCCACTAGTTTCGTTTGTTTTCTAACTGAAAATTCTGTACATGAAAATATTCTTAAAATAACAAAACATCGTGCAAAGACTTGCAGCCCCTATCTTTTTTCCTTTGTCAACTCCAAACATTCAATTATTTGTATCAAAATGTTATGAAACTGACGCATACATATAGTTATTATTAATAAACCAACTTTTCCAAAAGTGTAAATATGTAACTATAATTTGTAATTATGTAATTATTATGTCACGAGGTAATCTATAAGTTGAGCTTCTCGTAGCTAATAAAATCATGATATGAGAGGAGAAAGTGGGGTGTACGAATTATCCGCTCCAACGATCAAATCAATAACCCATAATAGAATGGAAAAAGATGCATACATATGATATGCAGTAGTATACTTATTTATAAAAGTGGTGAACGGGCACTTCATGAAGAAGCTTTTTGTGCCTGAATTATAAATAATCTAATTAGTAATAAAAATTCTAATATTATGTTAATAATGAATTATCTTAAAATTTTCAATTACTAAATATAATACATTGAATTATTTTATTATATTTCTATCTGTAACATGGCTATAGTAAGTAGCTTATCCTCTGGTTAGTCAACTATAGTGCAAGTCCAGTATGTAAGGAAAATTTTAAAGTACTGTGAGGGTATAATTTCAAATGTTGAGATTTTATTTAAATTTCATTATATAAATTTTAAAATTTAATCCAATTACATATATAATTACGCTCAAGGGAAGAAATACATATAACAAGATAATGAGTGGGCATATACAATAATAAAAATTAAATTTCCTTTAATTGGAGCCAAATTATTTCTCAAAATACATAAAATCTACTCTCCATTAAACCCTGACAAGCGATGGTAGGAAGAGAGAGTAATTTTAATTTGTATGCAGATTTACTATTGCATAATTGTAAAAAGACTATTTTTCGAATTTGAATTCAAACTCGTGACCTTTTGGTCACAAACAAACAATTTTATTATTGTTCTAGGCTTACCCTCTTTAAATTATCTCTTAAAAAAAATTAAAATACATACAAATCCACTTCCATGTGTGGGTTTTAATTAAATTATTATGCGAAGTCATTGGAAAGAACTTCCATAGAAATCTAATCTTCCAGTCATGCATGGTACTATTCCAACGTATTTCAGCCAATAATAATAATAATAATATAAAATTGCTGATAACAGCACACGTTATACAAAATGTTGGATTAGGACACGTTTTGATATTAAATAACATTTTTAATTTATGTAGTGTATATTATATTTAATATTAATAACAAAAAAATGAATCTAAACTTATAATATTCATAAATTTTGCAAAGAATAATATCCCAAATATTTATATTAAATTCAATAAAATGGTAATCGCAATCCAACGAATCTAATAATTGGAACTAAAAACTCAACTCAACGCAACGCAACTTTTGAACCTTTTTTTGAATTTTTATAACGCATGTTGAAGTGTCGGAGTGTCTGAGAGTGTCGAGAAGTGTCGGACACGACACGTCAGGATTTTTGAAATGTCGGTGCTTCATAGATAACAACAATATACTTGGTATCACGTATATTAATAGTGGAATAATTACGAGAAAGGAGAAAACCAACTTATCATCACGTACTGATAGTTTTTTTTTTTTAATTTAAGTAATAAGATGACTTGTTTAGCTAAGATCATGGTTTAAAATTGCACTCCCGAACCGCAATATTGTAATTTAAAACCATGGTTGAGACCACTGCATGCAAAGAAAATGACAACTGAACAAGTACGATATATATTAGACAACAATTATAAAGAAGAACACGTATATATGTACTTAAATGATGTCACAGGAAGAAGAAATGCTAAAAGAGTACAAAGAGTAGCGAAATATATGTGTGTTTATGGAATAGAGAGAAAGAAATAAATGAGAGGGATGGAAGACGGACAAAAGTTGCAGGCCGTAGTGATGACGATTAGTAATGAGGCAGAACTCTGCAACTTGTATCGTTATTTTGGATTTTCATATTCGTGTAGTTATTATTCTGAAGGTAGGCGCTTTCAATGTAAAGGCACGGTATCTCCGTGTCTTCGATGATCAACATTGCAATTTGAAAGCATCTCTCTCTCCCTCTCACTATGTGTGTGTGTGTTTTTGTGTTGTGTGTGAGGAAGTGTGTAAAGAAGATGCACCACCCAAAAGCTAGCTCAAAGGGTGAGAGTGTACTCCGATACCATGTAAAGAACCTTGAGATGCATCACCCCAAAAGCTAGTTCAAAGGGTGGGAGTGCTCATGGTCTTATAAATTCCACATTAGTTACTCATACAACCAATATGAGACTATATATCTCAAGAAAGTGAGCGTGTGGGGGTCAGTGGCTGCACGGTGGCTGGTACCAATAGGTCTGAAGTAATTGCAAGTTTCAGTATAGGAGTGCGTTCATCATTAAAATATAATTCATCACTCTACAACTTTTTTGTTTTATCACATTTACTTCCCTCCAAATGCGTCCAATTTTTTGTGTCATAAATCAATTTTCACATTTACCACCCTCAACAACCAACCCTGTCTCTCTTCGGATGATGCTAAACCAACTTGGGTTTCAATTTAAAACTTGTTTCAGATTCTCCTACGTGAACATGAAGTGTGGGGAACAGTGTGTTATACTTGTAACCGCGGCCCTTCCCTGTTTTGTTCTTACACTCATTGTTGTCCTGCATTTGATTTTTAAATCTTTCAAGCCTTGTGATAGATAGTATAAAACTCATTTTGTGCAGTCACCTAAAAGTTTAAAACTTAGAAGTTTTTAGTGTTAAGGTGAAACCTTTACCTTAGTTGTTGTTAAGGTAAAACTTCCGCCTTAGTTTACATTTTTAGAAGAGTAGGTTTTTGACAAATTTATTAGTTTAAATTTTTAGTAGAGTAGGTTTTTGACAAATTATAATATAGGTAATGTTAAATATTGCTAAAGAAATTTGCCTAATAAGTAATAATCTTAGTAATTACGTTTAAAAGAGAAAAGACTAAAATAAAAATTAAAAAAAACTCATAAACATTAAAATGCGGATGTTATTTTTATCATTTCTTCCCTCCTTTTATATATATATATATATATATATATATATATATAGGGGTAAAACTACAGATAACTTTAGCCCTAAAAAGTTGTCTACAACTAATGAAGGATGTTTAGTAATTTTATTTATTTTTATATCATATACATTTTACTGTCATAATGCACCTACAGTTATAACAACAAAAGCTGTTCTTTTTTTTTTCCATATATATATATATATATATCCTTGAAAAACTTTCCTATACTGACATGGCGGAGTAAAAGAGAAACATTACACAATCACTTTTTAATGTATCTTATAAAACCCTATATATATATATATATATGATTATATTTAAGAAAGACAAATTCCTACACGTCATAACAAAGAAGTCTCATCTTATTTTTTCTCTCTAATTATTTGTGGCCGTAGAAATTTTGTGTTTTTTCTCCGTATATATGTATTATTGGGGTAACTTAGTTTTTAACGGGTTCTGTAACGTAAAACTGTTAAAAGATATATAAAATTGTTTTATCTCTGCTTAATAACTTAAATTTTTGGATTAATTAATCTTTGAGATGAAAGTAGCTTTCATGACCAATTCTTACCAACTCAATTTTTCAAAAATTAAAAAATTCTGCACAAAGTACAATAGGTCTACATTGTCTGTGTTTCAAAACAAATATCTTTTATATCACAGAGCTTGTTTAAAGCATTAAATCTTTCCTAAACCTTATCTTAAGATTTTTTATTTTTTTGTGTGACTAAAATCCATCTCTATGAGCTTGCGGATAAACTATGAGTGAAGTTAATTATGTTTAGCTTATATACTATCAATATTATTGCAGTATTGGACAGCCTTCTGTCAGCTAGCAAAGCAAAATAAAGAAACTAGCACTGTGAAGTTATATATAACTACACACACTGTGAAGTTATTATATATATGCTATCATGGCACACTCCAGAAACAGGCCAACACAATTTATGGCAAATTGAGTTATCCTTTTCAAGTTCTGTATTAAGCAAATCCATGTCTCTCAGGATGCATACAATATAAGATTTAGTTTCTTTTTTCTGAAATTCGAAATTACATGCACAAGTTAGTAGTTTCCTATAAAGAAAGGCAAAGTTCCAAGCTTGAATACCAAAAAGCAATAATGACATCAATATAACATAATGTAGCATGCAACTGCTGCGAAGCAACATTTGGAAATCTTGTTATTTTGTTTAAAAAAATCTTTCCCTTGTTAGAAGGTTGAAGGCTTACACAGATCTAGATAAGCTAGCTAGTGAGCATCTTTGTACATAACTATGTTTTTTTGGTAGATCGTACATAACTATTTAAATTCAAGCATATAACTATATCATTTATGGCACCCTATATACACACAATTAATATATAAATGGGGTAAGTGGGACAAAATTAAAAAACAAAGATGCAATATAAGAATGAAAAGAAGTTAATAAGGTGGGTCCTCATTGAGAAAACTTGATTCATTTATGAATCTGAAAACACATTGATTACCACCCACGAAATGTATGAGCAACACATTACTACTCTTTAGGCCTAAACCTTTCATCTCTCTCTCTCTCTTTTTTTTCTAACTATTTGGTCTTCGCCTCTCACGCTGACGAGAAAAGAGATATTTGGGGCTTTTTGGTGATTGCATGCGCATTCACTCTGAGAAGGATGTTGGAGGCCAAAGTGAGTCCCACAGGCTTGATTCTCTATTAGATTTCTATGCCCCATTTTACATGTCATGTCCTTATCCCATTTCCTTTGAACGTTTGAGGCTATATTCGTTGCACCTCTCTTTCGCTCATGATTTAATTACCAACGTATATTTGTCGGGTGATGTAAGTGATGTTAACATATTCCACTAACAATAATGATAATAACAATAATAATAATAAATATTTGTAGAGGGGATCTAATATTTTAAAAAAATTTATTTACTTTTTTTTAATGGGGTTATGTGTGTGTTGATTTCCATAAGAAGTATAAATCCCATAATAATAATAAAATATCGTTATTGAAAATTATATTTATAATTTTTTTTTTAAATTCTTACAAATTATACTAAGTATGACCGGTTATACTTCAATCAAGAATATATGATCGGTCATACTTAATATAATTTGTAAAAAAAAATTATAAACGAATCATTTCCCCTTAAATATTACACTTTATTAAATGAGTCGAGTTATATTTACAGATTTTTACAAATTATTATGCGAGTACAACCATTTAAGTATTTTTTTAAAAAATGCATAGTATAGTTATAGTTTGTAAATAAAAAGTTTATAAATATAATATATTTCTTATTAAATTATATTAATTAATTAATTATTAAATTCTAATTAAAAATTAATAATTTCAATGGAGAGTAAAACAAGTTTTACACTGAAATTAAAAGATCACGCCTCATATTTGTATATCAATATCAATTTCCTTGTAACATTGTACTTTTGGACGATAAAATAATAAAATAAAATAAAACATACATTTCAATGTTGGATTATTATGATGTGTAAATTTCATTGCCCAGTACAAAATCCCTTTGATGAAAAAACCAATATGTGTCACGCACAAGTTCATTATTTTTTAAAATTAATACAATACTCAAAATGCAATGATTAACTCTTTAGACTATAATCTAATAGCTCTGCAACACACACACACATACACACAAGTTTCGTGTTTTAAATTTCAAAAAGTATGTATGATTTGGTTTATCGAAGGAGGATATATTACTATTTTATTTTACACGTTTAATTCTACGTTTAACACAATAAAATGCACGGTTCACTAGAAGGGCGTGCATGCATGTGTTCTTGTGTAGAAACCATAATTGAGTTTGTAGTGGAGTACTATATCCAGTATATATAGAGATTGGTAAATCAGAGAAACCATCAACCTGCAAGTATATATAAGATACAGGGATATAATTTTTGCAAATGGTGGAAATAACTTAGAAGTATAGGATCCTCTTTGATCCTTATATAAGATATTGGACACAAAGCAAACAATTTTTTGAATCATTTTAATAGCAACAACAGTACTGAACGTTGGCCATGCTAGTTTATGGCTCGTCAGCAATAATGAAACTACCAATGGTAGTTGAGAAAATACAGTCTGACATAATTCACAATAAAGTGAGCTAAGTAACGAATAAATTTTTGGTAATACTCTTGTACCTAGATTCAGTACATCTCATCAATAAAAACAGCACACATTAGAGGAGAGAGAAAAAATTTGACAAAAAAAAAAAACTGACATGTAATATTTTTATTGTTGGAATGCACTGAATCTTTAATACAGCAGTAGTACTACAGATTTATTCCTAAGGAACACCCTAGAACCCGGAAATTTTTAATATGCTCCTGGACCATAGTGGTCCTTCCATTAAATGAGTGACGTGTAGATTTTTTTATTTTATTTTTTCTCTCTCCTCAATCTCTTCTCAATCTCTCTTTCACTCTCTCTCCGCAGCCCCACCCAGTATTTGATGCACCGGGAGCTCTAAAATAAGTCTCCTTTTTTATTGAACCAATAATCATTGATTCAACGAACTTATTTTACTTAATCAGAGTTCTTACATATATATATATATATATATAATGGTTTATCATCTATAATTTAACATGATTAGAAAAAATTTCCTATACTCACAACATTTTGTGGGGCCCGTAGCAAAAAAAAAAAACTGACACGTAAAACGAATCTCTATAACATAACACAAACATTTTTCCTACGACATAACTCTTAAAATCCTATAAAAAAATGCCTGTCAAAAAGTGCAACCATAATCCTCATTTCACGGACTATTTTTCATATACTTTGGTGTTAAAAAAAAAAATGGAACAGTGTGGGTGTGGACCTCTTTTTTCCAAAATTTGTAGCATGTTTCTTTCTTCAAAACCACCCTGCAAAGATGGCATAAATGTGGCCTTCTTAGCTGCAAAAAAATCAAAGGTGTACGCTACAGCATAATAATTTTGAATGCTATTGCTGGCACATCATTGCCTGGTCCTTCATACAAAGCCAAAAAGTTGAATTACCTGTCACTTTTCATGATAGTGATTAGTGACTACTAGCATGATGTATTGGCGCAGAGTGTGTTTGCCGTTTTGTGCTTTTAAATTAGCCCCACATGTATCCATGGGATCGAATGATTCAAACATATGGCAACTTGCACTATTCCCATATCTTCCTTTGTTTTCTCGATACACTTTTTTACGGGGGAATGGATAATCTCTTCTGTTAAAATTGTATGAGTAAACACTCTTTTTTGTGTCGGGTAATACTTACAAAATCTTTTTTAGTCCCTGGTAATAAAAATGATCAAATTGGTCCTTAAAGTTATGAAAAAAATGATTAAGGAGTACTTATTATAATTGACAGAATGACTAACGTGGCCCTTTTTTCATAATTTTAGGGACCAATTTGATCCTTTTTTATTACCAGGGACTAAAAAGAATTTCGTAGATATTGTCAGTGACCAAAAAGGGTGTTTTCTCAAATTTTATATCCTCTATGTGAAATTTTTATATTCGTCTCTTTTTTTATTAATAATAATTATATCTTAATTATTTAATGTATGTGCAGAAAAAATAATATATAATTTTCTCATAACCAAATCATATGAAATTTTAACGCGAGATAATTTATTCTTTTTTCTACGTACCTATATAATTTGCACTTCGGATAATTAATGTCTCAGGTTTACCCCCAACCTCCCTTGTTTCTATCATTTTTTCTTTTTTCTTTTGTCTGCGAAACAATGCATAAGTACCCAATCTTGAAGATGATCTTATGAAAAATGGGGTAATGATAACATGATTTAAAAAAGGGTTTTATTAATTTGATGCAATAGGAAAGAAGCATTTTCATGTTATAGACACAATCATATATAAAATTCACTCACATATAAAAATAAAAAATAAAAATAAAAATAAAAAAATCGATATATGTGTAAAAGAGAAAAATAATCTTTAACAACACATGAGAGTATATTTGCCCTTTTAAAAATAAGCCTGAATGGGAAAATATACTCATGTTATTGGAGGGTATTTTTCTCTCCTATTCATACATCGATTTTCATGTTTTTTTTTTTATATAAGTGGATGAATTTCACATATAATTATCTCTATAGCATGAGAAGATTCATCTCCTATTGCATGAGATTAATTAAAATTTTTTGTTGAAATTACCTATAAAAAGGGGAGCTATGGACAGGTGAAAAACCACCTCTCAGTCTAAGCAAGGTAAGAAATGGCTTGTTCCTTTAGTAGCTTTCTTTTTTTCAGTACATACCTTTCATAGCTTTTATATATATATATATATATATATATATATATATATATATATATATATATATATATATATATATATAGATGTTTGGATATTTTAAGACTTGTACGTATAATATTACCTTTATGCCTATCACTTTACAGTATATATATATATATGTTTGGATACTTATAAATATTTTTATATTTATTGTCTAATGTAAAACTTCAGAACACTAATATAATTCTTCTTTTTCTTTAATGCACGTAAGATTTGTTAGATAGTTTTTATTTAGCCTTAATATTGTTTTTCTTTTATCTTTTGGGACATATAATATGATCCTTTTATGCTAATTTAAAATTTCTCCTAACTTGATATCTAATAAATTTATGTTAAGCTTTTACTTAGAATATCATAATATTATCAATATATTTCTATTTATCACCGGTTCAATTACAATTCAACAACCACCAGAACAATGAACTGTGATGCAGTGCCTTCATCCGCTCAATGACTTGATTTTAAAAACATTAATTTAAGCTGATTAAGCTCCAAGAGAAGCCTCGGATAAGACCATAAAATATCCATTCTAGACTTAATACATTGCTGTTGAATGTTGATCATTTATGTAACACCATCCAAAATTTCAGTCCTAGAGAACTGTTGCACAGTGATTATAACTTATTCAATGAAGCCTAGAAACAGTGCTGTGGAATGTTGATATAAAGTAAAGCCTTTCAGGATTCTACTGGGCCTTCACTTTTAGTTTGTAATTGCTGAGAAATTCGGTTTGAGTAGCTTCATAATAAAAAGCCATTAACCATCGAGAGAAGCTAAGACTGAGGATATAATATGCAGAGATCCAGTGATGACAATAATACACTTTTCATTCCCTCTTCTGATGAGAATATTATTAGCAGTTCTCAAACAACCCTTTAAAGACGACTCAGTAGCCAGTATGGTCTTACCATCACCCAAATTGCTTGCAGAGCTTACTGGCTGATCCTTTAAGAATTCACTGTATTCTGCCATTCCATCGTGAATAATCCCAACACCAAGCTCTTCAGAAGCTTTAATCCAAGAATCTCTCAACAAAGAAGCTGGAGTTGTTCGAGTTACACCTCCAGCAATAGCAGCTTCAGTCAAAAGAACAGTCTCCACATGCCCTGAACAAATGCAGTAGCATATTTAATTTAGACCCGTCATTACACACTACTTTATATTGCATTTTAGAATATTATGTAAGAACCAAGATATGCAAGGGCTCGAATCCAGGAAACAGCCTTTTTGCAATTATGCAAGAGTAAGGCTACGTACAAGGATTTCCTCCACCTCACACTCGCTAGTCGGGTTTAACGGGGAGTGATTTTATTTTATTTTTTATGTAAGAACCAAGATAAACAACTTGAAACAGCATCGAAAACCAGCAATCAATCGGAAATGACATACCAAAAAACCTCTAGGTTATTGGGTAAATCATTTTACCAAGAATGGCATTATAAGCATGCACAAGAATTTAGAGGTCTGAAGGAATCAAACCAATTTGATATCTTATGCCCTTGTCCAATTAATAAACCTCAAGAGTCACATGACGACAACACTAACACTAACCATTGTGCCAAGGCTCCCCTTCTTTTTTAACATGATATTTTGATTAAATTATTATACCAAAATAGCAGACTTTACCTGACAGAATCTCTCTAGCAAAACCCACATGGTCTTTGTCACTTGCCATTGCAACAACAAAAGTCAATCGAGCCTTAGGAAACGCCATCATTATTGTATTCATCAGTGCTTTGGCAGATTCTTTGGTGTGGGCTACAGCATACACCACACAACTAATCAAAACTTTTGTTCTGATGTATTTGTGGCACCAAGCCAGAAAATTCTTAGCTCTTCCCTCAATACCATTAAAAATTATAGAGTCGAGCAGGACTACAAGAAATATTAAGGATGTGTCCAGTCTGGAATAGAAAATTATATAAATTTCAAGACTTTTTTCCTCCAAAAATTTCATGTGGTTTTTGTAGAAATTTTCCAGAACCAATTAAGCCCAACTTTTTTGAAAAAATTCAAGTCACCAGTTAATCACATGGTAATAAAAAGAAAAGTCAGAATAGTCAACCTCCATCCAGTAATATTGTTGCTCCAGTAAGTCCTAATACCTCAGCTTCTTCAGATGTTAGGAATTGACTCCTTCCAAGGAGATATGTATGCTCTAAACCAGACCTAATAGATTCATCAGAAATTCTCCATCCTAATTATCCAATAAACAAGGAGAAAATGAAGGGGAAGTCACATCACCAAAAAGAAAAAAAAACAAAGTTAATATAAATCAATGCAAAGTCTTTGATTTGATTTGTCATGGCCGTAATGAGAAAGAGAATGGACCAAAGGGAAAAACTATAAAACAAGTACATTAGAGCAGTAAAAAAAAAAATTGAAGTTATGTCTGTGCAAAACGCAAGATGCAATATACCACATAACCCACTCAAGTATTCAGTCAAAGGTTTGGCAGCGATGAAGGACTTTTAACTTTCACAGAAACCTTTACTAGAAGTAATCCACAAATCTGAACCTCAAGTAACTTCTGAACTTGAATAGGAATTCAATTCAACTAAGTATAGAAAAGGCACACATTTAGAGTAAGGACAAGCAGAAGGTAGAAAAGTAGTACCTAAATTGCGAAGACAGAGTGCCAAACAAGTAGCAGTTGCTGCATTTTGAAGTTGGTGACCACCAGGCATTTGCAGCTTCACATCAAGTAACTTACAGGACTACATGAATAGCCATAATCATAAGTTGCTCATAAAACTTTTCCATGATCAACAATGAAAACGTAGACAGAAAACCTGTTAAAATAGCATACCAAGGTGGTAGAGAAATGGGGTGCACAAATTCTTTAAACATTCAGAAGTTGTAATACAACATAAGACATAAGATACCATGTCACACAAAGCAACATTGCAAACAAATAGGGGCAAAACAATTAGGACCTCACACAGAGCAAAAAGATGAGAATGTACAATACTACAATTAAGAGTTCAAAATCAAGAGTTTTTTTACTAGGCTATACTTTTAGACTCCATACTTTTGTAATACATAATCATATTCTGGTCAACTCTTATTCACAATAAAAACTGTTATGCTAAACCAATATCAACAGGTTATCTTTAGCAGCATTGTAATTAAATGGGAGCAAAAGAATCAGGTCCTCGCACAGAGGAAAACTATGAGAATGTACGATACTACAATCAGAGTTCAAAAGTGTGTTATTTACTAGGTTATACTACCATACTCCCTACTTTTGTAATACATAATCATATTCTTGTCAACTATTACTCACAATAAAACTTATGCTAAACCATTATCAACACACGTTATCTTAAGCAACATTGCAAACAAATGGAAGCAAAATAATTACGATCTCGCACAGGAAAAAGATGAGAACGTACAATACTACAATTAGATATGACTCACAATTCAAAACTTAGCTTTATAATTGTGACATTGAATCTTACGATTCAATACAATTCACTATTTAAAAATTAGCTTGGCGATTCATGATTTGAATTGCAATTTGATAACCTTATTATTCACAATAAAATTTGTTATGCTAAATCATTACCAACACATATGGTGCTTGATTGTGTCAGGTTTAAAGAATGTTAACTCCAAAATTGCAAACCATGTCTATAAGATGCATCCTAAGCAATCAGAGCCCACAGGTAATCAAAAGCAGCCAGCTCCAATGTATGTCCCCAACCACTGCATTATCTAAACAAACAATGAAAGCTAAAGAATACAAGTTCATACCAGTTTCAAATCTTTCACAACTTGTATCACAATATCACAAATTTGACAAGGCCTGCCATTGTGTATGCTGAAACTTTTTACAGTACATCTATTCCCTGTATCACATGCTGACACTACAGGTGAATCCATGGTTACTGCTTTATCTCGAATGATGTGCTCAATATGAGGGAGAAATGGCCCACCCAACACCAACTGAAATGAATTTTTTTAGTCAGCAAAAATTAAAGGAAAAAATGGAGTCACTATTGGAGTAATAACATTTTAAAGAACAGAGTTATGTACCAAAAGTCCCAAACCCAACCAAAAATAAATAAATCATTTTTACTTTTTTTTCCCCAATTTGATGAATGAAACTTCACAATATGTTTATACATTAACAAGGATAAATCAATATAAGAAATGACCACCTTCATCCCGAAAAGAACAAAGTTTTATTGATGTCATAGCACGACATGCACGTTTTCACACTTAGCTAACATTTTAGAATATCTTTGTCTAAGAAAAGGTTACTTGACTCTAGATTAACAGCAAACAAAAAGAATATTTCACATCAACCATAATTTGGCTGGCCTGTTTTAAATCAGAAAATGCTAGAATTATACAAGCAAAACATGTGATAGTTCTTGAAAATAGAGGTCACATCCTCTCTTGCTAATTTGAATACAATATGATTTTTTTGATTAAACATTGAGTAATGGCATTAAGACTAGATAATACCAGTGCAGCTAATACTGTATCTTGTCATGTATATAAGAATTGGATCAACGTTTGTTAATTTACTAAAAAAAAATTGGTTATAAAAAGTACCAATGTCCGTGAGAAATGGACTATACCTTGTCAATTTCAGTAAAGCACATTAATATGTAAATGAGATTAACAGAGAGAAACACCTAACTGGGCGGCTTTGTTTTATGATTCCTGCCTTTGCCATTGCAATAGTTTCCAAAGAACCCCCAAGAGCTGCCAAATGTTCTTCACCTACAGTGGTTATGACTGATGCAGCAAGTCCAGAGCTGGAGATAATATTTGTTGCATCCCGTGCACCCCCTAACCCAGCCTATAGAATTTAATAAAAAAAAGATAATATAGTTTAGGCCATCTTGCAATTTTTGGGTTTAAATGCGAATAATAAAAGGCCAAATACTAACAACAACAACCACCAAGCCCCAACCACTAGGCGAGGCTGGTAAAAGTTAATATCAACTTAAGGTTCTTTTGGGGGAGGTAACAACAGTGCAATCAGAAGAATCACCATATATCAAATTTGTATAAAGCAGTCGTTGGATGACGTGAAATAGATGATTAACCTCAATAACAGCAATGTCAATGTTCTCATCAGCAAATAGGATGAATGCCATCGTAGTGAAAACCTGGAACGTTTCCATAAGTGATTGAAGTTACCAAATACAAAAGTTTGTGAATTGCACAATTTCTGATATATGAAATAGCCATATAACAACAAAGTAAACAAATAAAAAATATCCACCCGGATTTTAATAGAATGCTATGAAAGTGTAAGCAGAAATATCTAAATAATGAAACATTAACTTCATTAATTTTTATTGTAATAATGCTGACCAATAACAAGAAAGAAATGGAACAGTACCCAAAAGAACAATCAGGGGAGCTAAGGCAATCAGTAAAACTGAATACACAAAGTCCCAAACTCTCAATTGATTATGTTAGAATATACGAAAATATCTCATAATATCTTGATAGAGGGCGAGCCTTGGGGCAGCGATAAGGTTACACCTTATGATTGGAAGGTCAATTTTAGGAAATAATTTCTTTGCAAAAATGCAAAGGTAAGATTGTGTACAATCGACCTTCACCCTTACTTTCGCAAGTCAGGGAGTCTTGTGCCCTGGGGTTTGTCCTTTTTAATGTTTTAATATCTTAGATTATCTCTTAGGATTGGTTTCCATATATTTATATGTATTTCATGATTTGTTTCTTTGTTTAATTAGGATCAAGATTCAAGAGTCTTCTATTAGTATAAACTTTCTAATCAGAGCTTAATCTTTTAACTTTTTGTATTGCATCATAACACATCATTACACACCATATACAAATATTACATTCAACTATTCATAGTTTTTGTCTTTTTCTACCTAAACCTCTATAATTTCAACTGATCCATGGACTCTAATCCAAACAACTCCTTATGATAGCACAACAATTTCTTGACAAAATTCAGACGTTGATGAGATTCAATATTCAATACCTCAAAATGGCTTATGCAACCATTTTCGTCTTTCATTGCTCGGTCAAGATCCTGCTTGATCCTATGAAAAAGATTGTTCAACAATTTCGCCGAAACAGGATCCCCAGATCTTCCTAGTAAAATGCGTTCCCTGATAGTCCGGATATGTGGACTGCTTGAGAAAAATAAAGCCTGTCATCAATGATGTACAAATTGTAAAGAAACTATTATAGCAAACGAAATAACAAGTAGCAACAGTTACACAAAAGCAAAACCTAGTTCAAAGATAAAGAAACTTTACCTAGTATAACAACCAACAGAATAACCTTCTGCCCTCAGAATATTAGATATAAAAGCAGCTGTTGATCCCTTTCCCTTTGTTCCAGCAATATGAACAGCCTACAATTGGAGTAAGCTAGAATTTAAACAACTACTATTGCTTACTTCAACTGCATAAGAGTGAGTGAAAGTACTACAAAAATGCAAAATGCTCTTATGAAAAAATATAGGTGAACAAAAAAAAAGAGATAAACTTTAAAATAAAAATCATATGAGAAATTTGTTGAGAGAGGAAATGTATTCATTTTGAAAATCTAATACTAAAACTGACGTAGTGAAATTTGGTACGGGAGAAAACAAAAAAGAGATAAACTTTAAAATAAAAATCATATGAGAAATTTGTTGAGAGAGGAAAATCTCAAACCTTGAATTTGGAATGAGGATTACCAAAACGCTCCATCAGGCGTTTCATTCTACCAAGATCGAACCCCTCTTGAGAATCGGTGCCCGCCCCTCTGGGCACTCCTAATTTCTCATAATTTTTCATGGAATCAATGTAATTCAGTAAGTCTTTCATTTCTGGGTCCTCAGGATGCGAACAGAGGGTTCGTGTGGAACCCATTTGCCTTGTGATTCCTCTATGTATCAAGGAAATTAATGTTCTGCTATGGAGAAGTACGAGGTTTCCACTGTGAAGCGCGAGCATAGTTCACTCGCTGTTAAGATTCTTAATTTCAGTCACAAAATAAAATAAAAGATTCCTGCTCTGATTAATAAAAATTATTGTCTATCTGTTAAATGGAGATTAATTGCATGGTTACTTTCTCCCACTTACTTTTTTCTCTCTCTCCTTTCCTTTCTCTCACGAGCCACACATGAGCTGGATTCATTGAATATGTGCTCCTATTAAATGTACAACTAAACCACTGTTATTTGGACTGTTTGGTTTTTACCCAATGTACTGATGCAGATTTTCTTTTTAAGATTGATTATTGTCTTTCTTATTTACAGATTTTGTGTTAAGTTCAAAAATAAAATGTCAAAAATTAATTCATTTCGATTTAAAAAATAAATTGAACTATGACAACTTAAATGATCATATAAAGTTTTCATATGATTCTATACTAAATATGAAATAGTTTTTTCTTTATTAATCTTGTACTAAATATATACTAAATATGAAATAGTTTTTTCTTTATTAATCTTGTACTAAATATTCAAAATAAGTGTATTCAAAAAAAAGGAATAAATAATAAAGATTATTAAAAGTTTATCACGACCCAAATTCGAGTCATAACTTGCCCACAACTTATATGATATAAAGTTTTCATATGAATCTATACTAAATATGAAAGAGTTTTTTTCTTTATTAATCTTGTACTAAAATTTCAAAGTAAGAAAAACAATAGAATAAATAATAAAAGATAATAATAAAGATTATTAAAAGTTTATCACAACCCAAATATATATATATATATATATATATATATATATATATATATAGGAATAGATTCACTTATCACTGGACTCTTACAACCAATTTTATTATCATTGATTTTCGTGAATCTAATAGTAATTAAATTAATTATAAAAGTGGTAAGCTTTTTTAGTGATAAGTGGATCCATCCCTTAAATGGAAACAGATTACTTAACACCAGAAATAGCTTGACAAGCATAATTGTCGCCGCAGCAATATATTATATATATATATATATATATATATATATATATAAGGTTTATTAAGTTATAACAATTGTTTGTAGAAATAATGGAGCAACTCTAGAATATAATAACCGCTCAAAGTACATAATAATAATTGGGTTTAACATTTTCGATGTTAAATGAAATAAATTTATCTCCTATACATATAAATGTGTGTAGTTCCTATATTTTTTTTCTCTTTTCTCCTCACATTGGCCCCATATAAATTTATCTCCTATAATATAATAATTTATTAAACCCATAATAATTTATTATTTAAGATTTTGCCCACACAAACAAAATGTCAAACTCACCACTAGCAAGTAATAAGACTTGCTCAATATCAAGTGGAGTAAGTGAAATCAGAAGTTATCATATTGTTTTATCTAAATATATATAACCACAATTTGGATGAGTTGCAATGTGACCAGGTGAGCAAATACCAAGAAGTATAACAAGTAGAACTTGGCAACATATAAAAATATATTTAATCAAAAGTGTAAAGATAAAAAATAAATTTCCATATCCAAATCAGTTTATATAAACAAATCATACTTTATTAAAATTATACACATATTCAAATAGGGGTATACTTATACAGAACTGTAATATATTGATCCCAGACTTCCCGCTTGTAATTATAATGTGATCATAATATCAAGTTACTCACCTTAAAACATAATCATAATAATGGAAGGCTTGGCGCCTTAAATAATTCAAAAATAGGCTTGTCTTTACACAAGTCACAGTGCATCAAGGTTAACACTTACGGCGCATTTGGTACGCGGATTATATTAGAATAACTAGGAAAACATTGTAGGGAAACTTATAATATTGCGTTTGGTAGCAAAATATATAAAATTTTCCGGAGTATAAATTTTTGAAAGGTAATTTTTGTTATGTGTAAAGCTATATACGGATCAAATGTTAGAAAGTCTATCGATTAGGTGGGATGTTTTTTTAACAGGGGAAGTGAAAAAGAAACGAGATTTTGTGGACCAAAGTAACCCTCACTTTTAGTACAAACAGTGAACGAATGGAGTTTCTAATGACAGATTCAATGAATTACTTATTTTCTGCAGATTACAATTAACAGGGCTGATTTTCTTAGCATTTCACTTACTACTGGAAAAAGAGAGATGAGCAGAAGACTTTGGGAAGAAAGAAACGAACTCATGAGAGGAAGATGATGAAGTAATGACTAAATTTTTGTCATTTCAATATTCAAAAAAATAAGGGTAATTTTGTCATTTACATAACATTTTCATCAATATTTTATTATCAACCAAACATATATCAGTAAAATTCACCAAATATTCCCCGATAAATTTTAGCTTATCAAACAGGTTTTTAATAACATTATAGTAAAATATATTTCTCACTATATTCCAGTAATAATTATTTCCTGGATTAAAAAAAAGAGTAAAGACCCAAATTGGTCTCTGACAAAAAATTCGGTGCCCAAATTAGTCCCTCACAAAAATAAACTCATTAGATTGTCCCCAACAAGGTGAAACAGGACACACGTTAGTCCTTCTGTCAATCCGAAACTCACGGTGTCAATGACGATAATGACGTGTCACGTTAAGTGACATGCTGGAGACCACGTGGGTTGAAGAATGACGTCATTTTAAGAGACTCATCCACGTTGGTCAGTATGGTCCCTAACAGATTTAACAAAGGGGACCAGTATGGTCCCTAACATTTTTATCAGGGTCCTTTTTACTCCCTGCTAAAGTTCTGTTAACACCAGTGCCACCATTTGCTATTAACACACCAGCAATGTCATTTCCCCTTGTACATGCTGATATTAGTCATGCATAACACAATCAACTTCTGCGTAATTCACACTATGACATTCTTAGTTTAGTCTTTATACATTGTTTCCATTCCTTTTTTATATCCATCGAGTTTATACAACATTTTGTGCCAATAAACATAACTTCAAATACATAAGTCATGCTACATACATTGCATGAACAACAATTCATTACACCATCAAATCTCAACAGAACCACATTTTAAATTTTACTTCAGCCTACTTGCAAGATATATACATACTAGAAACACAACAAAAATGGATCCAGCAAACACCCTAGCACACATACACAAATGCATTATTTCCTTCTCAACCCTTTCAAAGTCTGCCTGCATCTTCAATGATATATGTCTTCAATCTTTATACAGTGCTCATTAATCTTTTTTTGTGGTCATTCACCTCCAGCTGCAGTTCATCATTGAGCTTCATGTCCAAAAAGTTCAACTTGAACTCCATTTCAGCTACATTCAACTCCAGCTTGTTAATTGTCCAATCTTCCAACTCCATGGTATCAGATGTAGCATCATCCACCCATGTAAAAAAGTTACAAGGTGACTTCTTTTCCTAAACCAAGTTCAACTATACAGTTAATAACATTGACGTTACAAAAATAATGCATGAAGCCACATGAAAAAATCAACCTCAAAGACACTTAGAAACCCTAATAGATCATTTTTTGGGTACCCTAACTTCAAGGTGAGGTTGATTTTTTCATGCGCCATGTGTAGCATGACTTATGTATTTGAAGTTATGTGTGCATGTGTTGAGAAGGAAATGATGCATGTGTGTATGTGTGCTAGGGTGTTTGCTGGTATGTATGTGTGTATGGGTGTTTGCTAGAGTGTTAAGAAGGAAATGATGCATGTGTGTATGTCTGCTAGGGTGTTTGCTGGATCCATTATTGTTGTGTTTTTAGTATGTATATATCTTGCAAGTAGGCTCGAGTGAAATTTAAAATGTGGTTGAGATTTGCTGGTGTAATGAATTATTGTTCAAGCAATGTATGTAGCATGACTTATATATTTGAAGTTATGTTTATTGGCACAAAATGATATATAAACTCGATGGAGATAAAAAAAAGGAATGGAAACAATGTATAAAGACTAAACTAAGAATGTCATAGTGTGAATTATGCAAAAGTTGATTGGGTTATGCATGACTAATATCAGCATGTACAAGGGAAAATGACATTGCTGGTGTGTTAATAGCAAATGGTGGCACTGGTGTTAACAGAACTTTAGCAGGGACTAAAAAGGACCCTGATAAAAATGTTAGGGACCATAATGGTCCCCTTTGTTAAAACTGTTATGGACCATACTGACCAATGTGGATGAGTATCTCAAAATGACGTCGTTCCTCAACCCACGTGGCCTCTAGCATGTCACTTAACGTGACACATCATCACCGTCATTGACACCGTGAGTTTTTGATTGACAGAAGGACTAACGTGGGTCTTGTTTCACTTTGTTGGGGACTATCTAACGAGTTTATTTTTGTGAGGGACTAATTTGGGCACCGAGTTTTTTGTCAAGGACCAATTTGGGTCTTTACTCTAAAAAAAATTTCTCTTATATCAAACGCCCCATTAGGCTTTGTTTGGGAGTTGGGAGGGGAAGGAAGGAGATCTAAGGGGAGCGAGGGAGAGGAAGGGAAGGAAATTGGAGGGTATTCTCTTCCCTTGTTTGGGAGTTTAAAAAAACTGGTAAGGAAGAAATTTGAGGGTTAATGAAATATTTTTGCAACTTTACCCTTTTTATAAAAAATTAATATAAATATTATATTTTACAAATATAATCAAATTTAAAATCTCATAAAAAAATTATTTATTTATTTTCATACTACTCAAAAAGATCATCTTTTTGATTTCTACGTTGAAAACGACGAAAATCTCATCAAAAAATTACTTTTCTATCGGAATACTTTTCGACGAAAGGCGACAAAATTTGTAGCTTACGAAAATTTTTACAAAAATAAATTTTCGGTCGAAATTTTTTACAGAATTTAGTTTCTGTCAAAATTTTTAACGAAAATGATTTCTGAAATATTTTTAACGAAAAAAAGAATTCCTTAAAAAAATTTGATGAAATATTACCCATCCAAGATTTTCGATGAAAATATATCGAGATGAAAATTTGACGGAAATTTTTTTGTCAAACTTTTTGAGGGAAATATTTCTATCAAAACTTTCAACGAAAGTTAGATTCAGTAAAAAAATTTGACGAAATTTTTTTTCGTTGAATTTTTTTGCAAAAATGTTTTCTTGTCAAAAAATTTACGGAAATATTTTGACGAAATTGTGTCTGTTGAAAAATCTGATATAAATGTTTTTTATCAAAAATTTAGAAAGAAATATATTCCGTTGAAAATTTTGAGGAAATTTTATTTCGTCAAAATATATAACGCAAATGTTTTTGTCGGAAACTTTTGAAAGAATTTAGATTCTGTAAAGAATTTTGACAAAAAAATTTTCCTGAAAATTATTTTAAAAAAAATCATCCAAAATTTCGACGAATATGATTTTTTGTCAATATTTTGAGGTAAATGTTTTGACGGAATTTAGATTCTGTAAATAATTTTGATAAAAAAAAAATTTGGTCATAATTTTTTACATAACTGTTTTTCGTCATAAATTTTTTTGAAAATATTTTTCGTTGAAAATTTTCGTTTGAAACGTTTTCTGTTGAAATTATTTTTTGCTGGAAATGTTTTCCGACAAAATTATTTTTTGTCGAAAATTTTCGATGGAAATGTATTTCGTCAAAAATTTTGACATAAATATTTTCGTTAACAGATGCAATGAATTTAAATTGTATCAAGAATTTTTCCTGAATTTTTTTTTCCCGAAAAAAGTTTATGTCAATGACTATGGCCAAATCTTGTCCCGTCTCTAATTTCGTCTTTAGTTTCATCGGAAATGTGTTTTCGTCTCTTTTTTCGACGTAATATGATTTTCGTCACTAATTTTGACGAGATTTTTTTCATCGATAAATTTTGTTGGTATTTGAGACTTTTCTAATAATGTCACATCTAAAAATGATTCATATTTATATAGTTATCACATTTTATTGCTAAGGGTAAATAAATAATTTTTAATATTTTTTCCCCAAATTAGGGGAACTTTAATTTTAAGGGTGAGAAAGGTTTTGGAGGATTTTGTAAAAATCTCCAATTCCCTTCCCCCATATTTTTAAACTCCCAAACAAGGGAATGACTTACTAAAACCCTCAATTTCCTTCCCTTCCCCTCCTAAAACCAACTCCCAAACAAACCCTTAGGGTCTATTTGGGAGATGGTTTTAGGAGGGGAAGGGAAGGGAAGGGAAGGGAATGGAGGGTTTTAGGAAGCTCTTCCATTGTTTGTGAGTTAAAAAAAATGAGGTAAAAGTTTTTGGGATTTTTACTAAACCCTCATTCTTCTTAAAATTTAAGTTCCCCCAATTTGGAATATTTGAGGGCAAAAATATTAAAAATTACTCATTAAAATGTGAAAACTTCATAAATGTGAATCATTTTTACATGTGACGACATTATTAGAAAAGTCTCAAATACCGCCAGAATTTATCGACGAAAAATATTTCAACAAAAATAGAGATGAAATTTTTTATGAAAATCATATACGTCAAAAAACTTCCCTCAAAACTAAAGACGAAATTAGAGACGGGACAAATTTTGCAATAATCACTGACATAAAAATTTTACAAAAAAAAAAAATCAACCACAATTATTGATAGAATCTAAATTCCGTCAAATCTTTTCACGAAAATATTTTCGTCCAAAACTTTGAAGAACCACATTTCCGTCGAAAAGTTTCGACCTAAAACAATTATGTCAAAATATTTTACGATAAACATTTCCATCAAAATTTGTGACTAAAAACATTTATGTAAAAAATTTTGACGAAATTTTTTTTCGTCAAATTTTGTTACGGAATCTAAATTTCGTCAAAACATTCCCCTCAATATTTTTCACAAAAACACGTATTCATCGAAATTTTTCACGAAAAATATTTTCATCAAAATTTTCAATGCAATACATTTCCATCGAAAATTTTTGACAGGAAGAAATTTCATCAAAATTCTATACAGAATTTATATTTCGTCGAAAATTTTTTACGGAAATATTTGCGTTAAACTTTTTTGACAAAAAAACTCCTGTCAAAATTTTTAACGAAACACATTTTCATCGAAAATTTTTGACGAAATATATTTCTGTCAAGTTTATCGATAAAAAAATATTTCCATCAAAACTTTCAACGGAACACATTTTTGTAAAAAAATTTGTCACTAAAAATATTATGTCAAAATTTTTAACTAAATTCTGTCTAAGTTTCACAGAAATATTTCCTTCAAAGTTTTTTAGAAAATATTTCCCTTGAAATTTTCATTGAGACACATTTTCATCGAAGATTTTGGACGGAAAATTTTTCGTCAAAATTTGTGAAGGAATTATTTTTTGCATCAAAACTTTTGATGGAATTTTTTTGTCGAAAATCATTTTCGTCAAAACTTTTGACAAAAACTAAATTCCATGGAAAATTTTGACTGAAATTTTATTTATGTAAAATATTTCATCGGATAAAAATTCTATCGTCTGCAATTAAAAGTTTTCCGACGGAAAAATATTTTTTTGACGGAATTTTTGTCATTTTCAAGGTTGGATTTTTGTTGAAAATAAGATCTTTTTTAGTAGTCTGAAAAATACATAAATAATTTTGTTTAGCAATTATAAAAATTTCTCATTGACCTCCAATTTCTTCCTTACCATTTTTTTAACTCCTAAACAAGGGAAGGGAATACCCTCCAATTTCCTTCCCTTCCTTCCCCTCCCTCCCCCTTTGATCCCCTACCTTCCTTTCTCATCCAAACTCCCAAACAAAGCCTTAGTCTTTGTTTGAAAGTTGGTTTTAGGAAGGGAAAGAAAAGAAAAGAAAGGGAGGATTTTAGTAAATTCTTCCCTTATTTGTGAGTTTAAAAAAAGGAGGGGAAGAGTTTGGGAATTTTTACTAAACCCTCCAAAACTCTCATCCTTCCTAAAATTAAAGTTCTCCCAATTTGGAAGGTTTGGGGGCAAAATATTAAAAATTACTTATCTACCCTTAGCATTAAAATGTTAAAACTACATAATTGTGAATCATTTTTTTTTTGGAAACATTGTGAATCATTTTTAAACGCGATATTATTAGAAAAGTCTCAAATACCGATAGGATTTATTGACGAATTTTTTTTTTAAAAAATAGTGATGAAATTTTTTGTAAAAATCATATAAGTCAAAAAATTTCTGTCAAAACTAAAGACAAAATTAGAGACGAAACCAGATTTTGGCATAATCACTAACATAAATTTTGTACGAAGAAAAATCAGTCAAAATTATTGATAGAATCTAAATTTCGTCGCAACTTTTAATGAAAATAATTCTGTCCAAAATTTTGATGAAACACATTTCCATCGAAAAGTTTCGACGTAAAACAATTACGTCAAAGTTTTGGATGCAAAATATTTCCATCAAAATTTTGAAGAAAAATATTTCCATCAAAATTTGTGACTAAAAATATTTCTGTAAAATATTTTGACGAATTTTTTTTTAGTCAAAATTCTTTACGAAATCTAAATTTTGCCAAAATATTTCACAAAAAAAATATTCATCGAAACTTTTTACCTAAAGTATTTCCATCAAAATTTTCAACGAAACACTTTTCTATCGAAAATTGTTGACGAAAAAAAATTTCATCAAAATTCTTAACAGATTTAAATTCTGCTGAAAGTTTTCGAGGGAAATATTTTCGTTAAACTTTTTGGCAAAAAAAATTTATGTCGATAATTTTAACAAAACATAGTTCGATCGAAAACTTTTGACGAAAAATATTTTCGTCAAGTTTTTTGATAAAAAACATTGGGTAAAGGTGTGGATCCCACTTCTTTGTGAGAGTAAAAGGATATAAGTTGTGTCATTTAAAATGATAAAAACTTTTCCATCAAAATTTTCAATGGAACGCATTTCTATCAAAAAAATTCGACAGAAAATATTTCCATAAAGTTTTTTGACGAAAAAGATATTCTATCAAAATTTTTTACAGAATCTAAATTTCGTCGAAAGTTTCGAATGAAACATCTCACTCAAAATTTCTAACAAAAAAATTTCTCTCGAAATTCTCGTCATAACATATTTCCATCGAAATTTTGAACGAAAAACGTTCCGTCAATTTTTTTGACATAATTCTTTTTTCGTTTAAAACACTTGATGTAAACTAAATTTCGTCAAAAATTTCGATAGAAAATTTATTTTTATAAAAATTTTCATCGGTTGAAAAATTCCATCGCTTTTCGTAGAAAAGTATTCCGATGAAATTTTCATCATTTGCAATGTAAAAATTCATCTAAAATATGATCTTTTTTGGTGTTATGAAAAGTATATACATAATTTTGTTAGAAATTTCAAATTTAATTTAATTTGTAAAGTATAATAATTACATTAATTTTATAAAAAAAAGGTAAAATAGTAAAAATATCTCATTTACCCTCCATTATCCTCTCATTCCCTTTTTTTTGACTCCCAAACACGGGAAGGGGATACCCTCCAATTTCCTCTCCTTCCTTCCCCTTGGATCCCCTCCCTTCCCTCCTTCTCCAAACTCCCAAACAAAGTCTTAGTGTTGTTAGTCTACAATGTTCTGTTGAAGTCAATCCCCCAAAACATAATATATGCATTTCATAAAGCAAAATCGACCATAGATATAACTTTTGTAAATCAATTCATCAATATTGCAATGTTTCTGAAATATTCAAATACAAAGTTATAAATAATTTTTAATGTTTTTTACAGTATAGTAGATAAGTCTATCTTCTACACATACATAAAAGAGTGTGGGACCCATGTGAGAAGAAAAGAGAGAAAGATAAAATATGTGTATAGGAGATAAAAATTATATTCTCCAACATGAGAATCACTAAATCCTATAAGATTCATAAAATCCAAAATAACTTGATCTCATCTAAGCCTTCTAAATAACGTCATCTAAACCAAGGTATATATCAAATATCATCATAATCAATATAAACATTACAAAAATCATTAAAGAAAACAAACCACCCCAACTTCGTTTAATGTTACCTTGTCCCTTAAAAATGGTTAAATAAATATTACTGCACCTTTTCATTTATAAATTATTGTATAACAAACTAAAAGCTAAATGGAAACATTCAATAGAATTTAGGCTATTTTATCATTGTACCCTTAATTACATAAAAAAAAATATTTTACCTCCGGGCAGTATCAAAAACATTTCATCATATGTCCTATTTGACCGTTGACCACGCAATATATTCGAGTACAAGACTTTATACTCGAGTAAATCAAGTGTCATGAGTTTATACTCGAGTGTATGACCTAGATACTCGAGTATTTGTTGTTGCACGCAATATACTCGAGTATATGGGCATGTACTTGAGTAAATTTCCTATGAAATTCTTTCAACGTGTAGCTCTCGAAAAATTATATGGAATTAAAAAAGTATCTAATTCAGACACTCGAGTAAAAAAGTTATGACCTTCCGAAGTATCGCAAAACCTATTGGCATTACAAAATTTTGGAGTAAAACTTCGGAAGGCGATAACTTTTAACTCAGGTGTCCAAATTAGGTGCTTTTTTCTTATACCATATAACTTTTCGAGGGCTATACGCGTCCAAAAATTTCTGTAGAAATTTTTGAACATTTACTCAAGTACATGCCCACATACTCGAGTATATTGCATAGAACAGCAAATACTCAAGTATTTAAGTCATATATTCGAGTATAAACTCATAACACTTGATTTACTTGAGCATAAGATTCTGTACTCGAGTATATTGCACGATTAAGGATCAAACAAGGACAAATAGGTGAAATATTTTGATACTAGGGCAAAGTGATATTTTTGTGTATGTAATTAAGGGCACAATGATCAAATAATCTATAATTTAAAACAAAGTTTGAATTTGGCATAATCTATGTTATTCGCTCACCTAAGTATTGAAGAGACCTAAGTGTTGAAGAGGGAAGATAAAAGTCATGACTATAAATTAAGAGGATTATTATATTGATAAACTATTTTTTTACGTACTTACAAATTACATTATGTCTTATAGGTAAGATTTCGCTCAAAAATATCTTAATGCTAAGACATAATGTACTTTGTAAAAATTTATAAAAAAATAAATATATAAATATAACTTTCCCATCAATTAATATAAATTTTTTGAACTTGCTAACAATTTCTTTCCAATAATAATAGTTTAAGTCCTAACTCTTCTTATGCATACGTGATCTAATATGAACTATGTATTCGTCAACGTTTTTTTTCTTAGTTGGGAATGACAATCTGACCTATTCTTCAATTTTCTTAGGACATGTTTATGCACGGTATAGGATAAGGCACACACTTTTCTTGAATATGCGAATCTGTTGGGAGTGACACGTGGCGAAAATACACCGACGTAGGAAATACTTTTCCACACACTCGTAATTTTTATTTTATTATTTTTTGAAATGCACTACCTTGGTGAGTGAGCCCATTTTACACCCAGATTTTCTTTTCTTTTTAATTTGTCGTTTTTATAATGAACGTTGCTAGTAGCTAGGTATAACCTAATATTAGAATTTACCTTTACTCAATTCACACGCCAATGCTTCTGTTATGGAAATGCTTTTAGTCTACAGAATCTCCACACACCCACGCATTACAGAGACAGCGCCCTTTCAAATTTGCGATCTTTTCTGCTCTTTCTCTCCATTCTAATGTAAGTTCACGGCAGTTTTTGTTTTGTTGCATTTTGTTTATGTGATTCTCTTTTCCGTTTCTCCTGTCTGGTAAACGAGAAAATCGAACCCATGTGGCAAAGTTGATAAATCATTATAACTATTATTTTTTGTTAATGTAGCTTAAATTCGTGTAATTTACAAGCATAGGTGAAGAAAACAGTGACGTTAGTTTGAAAAGAGTAGAGTTGGAACTCAGAACGTTGTTTTCTTTGTTTGTCTCTATGTTTTACTATGTGCATCATTTTCTAATTACAACTTCAGAAGAAGAAAAAGAATAAGTGAGAAAGGAAATTGGACCCCAAAATTAGGGGAAAAGAGAGAAAAGGGGTTTAAGTAGAAAGGAGGAAGTTTAGGACTGAGAAAATGAATTTGGCTAAATTAAGTGTAAATAAACAGTGTGATTTGCTGTTAATTGCACGTGTTCTTTGTAGAGTGTTAAATTTTGCATCTTGTCGTTCCTTCCACCCCTTTAACACTTCTTTATCCAGCAGAACTTTTTCTTAGCTTTTTTTTTCACAATTTTCTAATTTTTTAAATTGCTGCTCTTTCTAATTTTTTTTAAATTTTAAATGCAGAGTTTATGCGACAGGGATTTAATGTGAGGTTCTCTGAGGTGAAGATAAATTGTGTGGCATTAAACTCTTGGGTTTGATGGAGATAAATATAGCAAAAGAAGTGAAAGAAGAGAAAGAAATGTTAAACCTTAATACTGTTAGCAATTATGTGTCAGAAAATTGTCGGTGTAATGAATTGGAAGAGAGAAGCAAGAAAGCTGAAGTGTGGTGTGCAGAGTTAGAATTTGAGCTTCAAAAGAAAAAGGATCACTGTGAAGCACTTGAGGCTAAAGTTAAGGCACTGGAGAGAGAAAAGTTTGCAGTTGAAGATGAGCTGAAAGTTTTGAGGATGTCGAGTGAAGGACTTAAAAGGCATGAAGAAGTTAGTAGTGGAAAAGAGAGAGCGATAAAAACAATTGTTGATTTGACAGAGAATAATGAGGCTGTTCAGCTAATGATTGAAAACAAAGTTTTGGAATGTGAGAAGAAAAGGGCTGAGAGTGAGACAGAGATCTGGAAAGACAAGTACAAGAAATTGGAATCATGGGCCTTACAATTGGGGATGGGAAGGGGCAGTCATTGTCATGAAGAAAATGGAAATAAGCAAGAAAATAAGCGGATAAGAACCGAAGGAAATTTGCGTCTTCATACAAGCTTTGACTTCCAGCAGAATCAAGAGAAAGTTGGAGATTTAGGGAATGTAGTTTCTTCTCCTATTTCTCCCTTTAAAGAAGCTGGATATATGCAATCAGCAGGTAATAACTTGGCTATATAATGGAGCTAGAGCTTTTATTTATGGGAAAAGTATTAATTTATCTTTTTTTTGGGTTATAAGATTAAAAAATTATAATGACAAAGACTAATATAACCCTGCAATATATTATAATTACAAAAATACATTGATTTCCGGCTCAAAATGATGTCGTTTTGAGCTCACTGGAGATAACTTTATCTCCGGTGACCGGAGAAATCCTTTATCCTTTATTTATTTAATTAATTTTCTTTTGGTAAATTGCTTTGAATTTCTGTAATCAAATGTTTTAGGTTATGACACGCGGATAAACCCGCGACACGACACGAAAATTCGTGTTCGGGTTGACCCGCAAAAAAAATTGTGTCGTGTTCGTGTTGGAAAAAATGACACGTAAAAATTTGTGTCGTGTTCGTATTGATGTATTCGTGTTCGTGTTGTTAACACATATTTTTTTAATTATTTCATTTTTTTTTAATTTTTTTTAATTTCGACCCTTTTTTTAAATCTTTTTTGTCAATTACCGTTTTGACCCCTATTTTGCGTGTTTTTTGTGTTGTGTCATGTCAACCCACAAAAAATTCGTGTCGTGTTAGTGTTGAAGATTTTGACACGAATAAAAATTCGTGTCGTGTTCGTATTGATGTATTTGTGTCGTGTCAAATGCGTGTCGTGTCAACCTGTTTTGACACCCCTAATAAATACAATCCTTATTTAAAGAGGTGGGTGGGATTTACCAATATTTTATGATCTACTTATTTATTTTCTGCATTCTAGAACATGCGATCAAATCAATTCTCCTTGTGTCAGGATTAGCTTATTATGTCTTGTTAAATTTTAATTATCAGTGTTAAATTATGTGTTTCCACCTGCTAATTTGATATATGTAAAAATAAAAGTATATTTATCTTGATGTTATCCAAGCCAGCTCTTCTGTTAGCTATTTCTTCATTGTGACTGTCTTGTCGAAACTCAACAGTGTGTGATCCACCTTATTCCTAAAGTGAAAATGATATGAATAAGGAGACAACACCTAGTTATCCATTGCAATTTCCAAATGGGCCGATCACAAGATCAAAGGCCAAGAAATTTAAAGAAGCTCTTAGTGGGTTGATCCAGCAAATATGGGCTAATCATGAAGACATCAAGTCCAAATTTATTCATAATCTGAATTTAGTTAATGTTATCAATGCAAGGGAGGTTGAGTGGAATGAGTAGCAATTTTCAATGTCATTAATGCTTAGTGGGGCTGATAGCATTTCAATGTTATTGATGCTTAGTGAGTTTGATTCACATTTCCAATGTCATTAATGTTTAGTGGGCTGATTAAAGTCTTTTCCCTTTTCCAAGTTGTCAACTTTAAATTAGTATCTTTTCATTTGTTAGTCTTTTCCTATTCTTTGAGGGATGTTCCAAGTATAAATAAGGGAGGATACAACTCATGTAATCAGACTTTGAAATTATAATATAATAGAGAGGTTTCTTCTCTTTGGTTCTTATCTAGAACTCTGAACTTATTAAGAAGCTTTTTCTTGTGGTATTCAAACCAGACTTATCAGTTATCACTCACCTTCTTATTTCTTGAGTGTGATGTCTTTATCCTTCTTATACCTGTGGTTCTTATCTTCCATAGATAATAGGTCAAGGTTCTTTATTTCTTGTTTAAAATTCCTGATTGTAGAAATGATCCTAACTAAATTGGTCTTGGGTCTCACTATTCTTGGTGAAGTTCATATAAGAAAATGCTTCTTTATCTTCCTTTGTAGTTCATGTTATAATGGTATAATTTTTTGTGCTTTTTGCATCATGGTAACATTTGTCAGGCAAAAGAAAAATAGGTTCATGTTTGGCCAACTTATCACTTGGTTGAAAATTTTATGTGGTTTCTAACATGGTCTCTTCATATATCCATATCTGTGGGGCTTTGTAGCAGGCACACCTTCTAATGGCATATTTCAAAGAAGTCCCATCTTACATTCTACAGTGCAACCTGGCAGGAAAGTTATAAAACAGTTGAAATTCGAAACTGAAGAGAGTCCCAGCAAAAAGATGGCTCCATCTACACCCTTTGGTGCAAAATCTGCTTCTGTCCATGTAATTGATATCATTGATAGTGACGATGAACCAGATAGTCTGGGTGGTGGAAGCATTTCTGTTTCAACATGTTTTGCAGCAGAACAAGGAAAAAAGTCAAAGAACTCTGACAGCAGTTGTGCCCAAAACAAGGAAATTTTGGATTTTAGCGAAGATATCTTATTTGTTGCAACTCCTAAAAGGAAACGAACTTGTAATGTTGTTACAAGTGAGTCTGAAAGTGATGATGATGATAATATGCCAATTTGTAAACTTAAAAGGATGCATATTCAGGGAGCAAGTGCTGACCAAGTCAGACCTGACTTGAATAGTTCACTGACTGCTAATATTTCAGAGGATGACAAGGTCACTCACACTGTAAAAACTAGGCGCCGTCTACTGCCTCTGAGAAAATGTGTAAGCAAAAGTCAGGATGATAAAACATCTTCATGTAAGCCTCATAAGGCCAAGCATCAACAAATTATTCCAAAAAATGATGATGCTGATAATGATGAATCAGAAAAGGATTTATCATACAGTGAGGGAGAAAACATGAGTGATTTTATTGTTGATGATTCTGATGTATCTAATTGTGAAGACACGTCTAGCAAGTCACAAGATGTATCTAATGGTGATGCGGACTCTGACTCTAGTAACTCACAGGATGTACAAGATAGTGACATGGATTCAGATTCACAGGATGTATCAGATGGGGACATGGACTTTGGTAAGATATTATCGAAAATTCAGAGAAGCAAAACCAACAAAATGAAGTGGGAATTTGAGGCTGACATGCTTGCAGCTTTTGGAAAGGATCTGGAATTGTGTATGAAGGCTGTTTGTGCTCTTTATCAACAGCAAACTTCTGAGGAACAGACGAGCAGGGGAACATTGTACAACAACCAGCGTGGATTCAGCAAGTTTGATGCTAAGAGGTAGGAACAAAAGATAATAATGTATACAACAGGGTTCTTGCACTATGTGTTAATTACCTGATTTTACTCCAACAGTGAAGTTGATGTAAGGAGTTCAGTTTGAATTCGTTACTTATTGTTGTCTCTCTTTTAGTCTTTTTATTTAGCTGTATCTTTTGCATTGTGCTTTATGCTCTGTGTGTACGAAAGGAAGCTTTAAAAATTCTTACTTTTCTTTATACATGGGTTGCACCCTTTTTGGTTTATTATGTAAATGTTCTTTAGAAATGTGTTATGGCTTCTCAATTTGGTTAACAGTTTTTTTATTTGCAAAATTTGCTTCTGAACTGAGTGGAGCTTCTGGCGATTATGTGTTTTGAACTTGGATAGGATGAATTATTTTCATTCTGATATTTATTTTTTCCTTTCCATCTTTGATGCAAAGCCTGAAAGCGTGTAGCCATCACATGCCATCAATTTAACACTATTTTAGATAGATTTTCCGTGCTGGTTAAGCAAGTAGATTATGAATTGTGACGCATGTTCAATATACCATTTTTTTGCTCTGGAATTTTATGAATTCTAGGCACGTCCATGCTATTCCTTTGATTGCATCTTTGTGTCTTCTGTCAGTTTCATATGTTTTCTAACTGAAATTTCAATTTTACAGAGGCAGTACTTTGGCCGAGTTCCTCACTGATGGAGATCCTCGTGGTGGTTTAAAGAAGTCTGTGAAGGAGTTGCAAGCATATGACCCCAAAGCAGTTGAACTGTGCAGATCACTAGCCATTCACTACTCAAAGCAACTATTTGAGATTTACAGAAACAAAGAGGATCCTTCTTTTCCTTGACCAGAGCAGCAACAGGATCCTTCTCAAAAGTGTGAAGAAATGGAAGTGTGTGTGTATTAATTTGAACAAAACGTTAGCAGCTTTTTTCTTCTTTTCTTTTTGTTAGTTTCAGAATATGTATATATACTACTGTGCTTACATATGCTATCATTATGATGCCTAATTTCTTATAAGAAGAAATTGTTGTCACGGCTTGTATTTAGGATAGGCGTGTACTATATATATGATAATTGATAATACATTATTAATTAGAAGTTAAAAAACTAATATTGTGTGTCAAAATTAAATTCATTTACTTATTCTACCTTTTTAACAATTTATAAACATGTAAATCGGTAGAAAATACTAAACGCACTGCAAAAAATCATATGTCGGAGATACTGTCACTTCTATTAAGGATTAATTCGGGAAATTAAAATAACAAAAAATTTGGTAAAAGATTGATTATTCACCAACACCTTAAAAATATAATGACTCTTGTGGGATTTGTAATTTCCTGATTCTTTTTCACCAATATGCCTGGCTATGGAGTATATGTACTTGTCATACCCATTCAATTGGGATAAATACTTTGATGGGTTTGATTATTCAAATACTTACACGTGCTATCATTATGATGCCAATTTTCTTACAAGAAGAAATTGTTATCACGGAATTAGGATAGGCGTATAACAAATCTATCAAGTTTATTATATTTTTAGGTTTAGTTGAGAGGTATTTTGGGTTATACCTCTAAAAATCAAGTTAGGAAAAAAATAAAATTTCAAGTATATATAAGCAGACTTTTAATGAGGGTTTAGGTGTGTGTATATATAACTCAATATAAATTGGCAGAATAATGATATATAAGATACCCTTACTTGTGTGAGGAAGAGGGTATTTATAGGGGAAAAGAGATGTTCATCATGTGTGGGTTGGTGAAGAGAGGGTCAACTCTCCTAGGGATCAGCTGGAGGGGGCTGCATCACTGTGCCTGGCGATGTGCTTGGCAATGTTATGACGATAGAGTAGTTATCACTTATAGTATTTGAGGTGGTCTCCCAGTGAGTTAAAATCCCAATGTGAGACATTTTCATATCTCACCTAAGGAGTGCAATCGCCTTGGGGTAGAGAAGCTGGAGGATTGGTAGGGTTGACGTGGATAAGAGTAAAAAGGTTTAAACCTAGGCCATTGAGCCATTATGATGTTGGGCCATCCGGAACATGCGTGTACTATATATATGATAATTGATAACACATTATTAATTAAAAGTTAAAAAAAAATATTGTCTATCAAAGTTAAATACATTTACTTATTCTACCTATAGACAAATTTTAAAGATAGAAATTCATTTTCATTGTGGACATTCTCTTATTGAAAGGCGCGAAAATGAAGGAGAATTCATGGCAATAATTAGAAATATATACAATCTGTCTGTCCTAAATACAGCTCGAAAACAATGATATATTACAAGGATACAGACTACAAAGCATATTACCAACTAAGCAAATTCTAGAGAATGGAAAAATATTTTTAGTAAAAAATAAAATAAAAGAAAAGGCTCATATTTAAAAATGGGTCCCGCTGAACGTGCGGGGGGGCCTCTCATTCTACATCTGAACATGGCTGGCTCTCCTCTGAAGATTTCCAATGCCCTTATAAAAAGGAACTCAATCGCCTCTTTCATATTCACCACCCGCAGTTTTGTTATTTGGATTTCTCTCTCCTTTCTTTCTCTATGAGTTTGAACAATTAATTAAGAGAGAAAGACAAGGAGAGAGAGAAACAGAAATGGCTGTTTGCAGTGCTTCATTCAGGGTGGTTGCTTTCCTTGGTCTCATTCTTGCAGCCCTTATGTCAGTGGCTTCTTCACAATCCACTGCTCCGGCTCCTGCTCCCACAAGCGATGGTAATTTTCTCTTTCACATTTCATTGTTTACATAACAATTAGAGGTGGCAAAGTGGCTTGCCCCATCCCAGTCTATCGTCGACCCGCCAAAAAATGAGTCAGTCAGTCTCGCCCACTTTTGAAAGTGGGCTAAAAAACTCAGCCGGGCTCACTCCATTTGGTGGGTTGACCTGACAGCCCGAGCTTATTTTACGCACTGACCTGCTCGGCCCACCTATGTCTGTCATCAACCCGCCAAAAACTGAGTCCGCCCGTTTTGAGATGAGTTGAAAAACTCAGCCCGGTCCCGCTTCATTTGACGGGTTGGACAAATTTACCTGCCGAGCCACCGCTCCGTTTGATGGGTTGGACGGATTGACCCGCCGAGTCGAGCCCGTTTTGTCCGCTCTAATCCGAATAGCATTTAGTTTTTTTATTATTATTATGATATTTTTTTAAATAATTTTTTTTTTTTTACAAATTATATATCAATTTATCACTCTTTTTAAATTATGAGGGAGGATATTTTGATTACCAAAATTTTTCACTACCAACTTACTACCAATCTAATCATCATTGGATCAAAGAGAGAGAATGCTAAAAAATTTATGAAGAGAGAGAAAATATTGATCATATGGTGATTAAATAGGTTGTTAGTTGGTAGTTGAAAATTTTGGTAGTAAGAATATCCCTCCTCTTAAATTATATATCAATTTATTAATTTAGCAACACTTATTCGAATGAATAAGTCGAGTAAATCATATAATTTGATATTGATTAAACTTGGTCAAATAAAAATAAATTGATATATAATTTTTTTAAAAAATGACAAATTAACATATAATTTGAGAATGAAATAAAATGATAAATTATTTTTAAAAGGGTCAAAAGCATCGATCAACCCATGATACCCGGTATCTCCAAAAAAAAAAAAACCCATGATACCCGGCTTCCTAGACCACAATCCAGATTGTTTTATTTGTTTTAAGAGTGCCTTGATTCTTTGTTTGGCTTAGCTACATTTTTTGTTATTGTTTGGCATAATGTGTTACTAATAATTGTTCTTTGGAATTTGCAGGCACAACAATTGACCAAGCGATAGCATATGTCCTTATGCTGTTGGCCTTGGTGCTGACTTACATCATTCACTAAGGCACCAACAATGGACACTTCTAAATTAATTTGCGGGTTACTGAGTCTTTTCAAGGACAAGTCACAATTACTGAGAAGGAAGGAAGATATTTGAATTGGACTAGTGCATTTTGTATAACTTCTCTTTTTCCAAGGATATTCTTTTCTGATTTTTCAGTTGTCTATATAGTGTGCTTGTTATTCTAATTGGTTACTTGTTGATAAGGAATAAGGCAACATAAATAAATAAAAATGGAAAGAATGAAAAGGCTATTCGTTACTTCTTTATACATACGATCATGAAGTTGCATTTTCATAACCTCCAATCGCCCTTGGTTTTTGGGGTCAGTACGCTCTTTCAAATTTCAAAAAAAGCATATAATGATTCTATAAATTAGTTTTTTTTAAATTAGTTAACAAAAAAAAAAAAAACCCAATAGGAATTTCACTTAATAAGCTTCACATTACGACGGAGATTGGTGATTCATGGAGACAAAAATGTCTGAATATGAAGTCTAAAACATGCTACAAGAATGTGCATTTTGAAATCATGTTATATATTATGTCTTTATCTTCATCTCCTTTCTCCTTCTCTATTCACGGGCTTTAAGACCATTGTGGTTAAAAAATTTAAATTTATACCCACTATGGTAACATGGATAACATATTTATTGTTCCGGTGTAGTAGAAATACGCTAAAGCCTAACCGTGTCGCTTTTGTAACGTGACAGCACCTGACAGACACGCATATTTGAAATTCACATAAACAATAGTGTACTTTAAAATTAAATTTGATTGACCATTAATTCACTCTATAATAATAGAGATATTTGACTATTTGAGAATCATATTTTCTCATTAAATTACATTTTATTAATAGGTATGTTTATTACCATTGTCATCAAAATCCAATCTCATTAAATTACTTATGATTCATATAAAAGTATTTTTAAATAAAATTACAGGAATTTCTTGAATTAATGATAATGAGATCTGATATGGATAATATATAAGCCCAAAAGGTTCGGAGCCCAGAAAAGGCCTAAGAAGGCGCAATGATCCCATTGTGCCAAATACATATATACACCGAGCATTGTGCGGATTATCGTGATAAGCCGCCTTGAATAACTTAAAGACTAAGGAAAGTCCTAGAAACGAGCTGAGTTCTACCGCGCATAAAGGCCAACACAGGGAAGACAACTCCAGCATGCCACCACTTTAAGAAGACACAATTATATAGACATGTTTACTAAAGAAATGCCATAAAGGCACCAACTGAGGCAGGAAGGCAGCAGCCCACAACAACCAATAAGAAGATATTACGCCTACAAAAGGCGGCACAAAGCTTGCTAAAAATATGAAGGGTACAAACCCAGGTATGATCATCTGATCCCAATTCAATATAACATAGACCAAGTATTGATATTGACTTGAGCGTCAAAATGTCTTTGTAGGTATCCCCAGTCTCCTCCATTGCACTGGAGTCATTCAACAGCCCTTACGCATACAGGAATCACCTTCAGCCCATTAATTACGACATAGAGCGCAAAGTCTTCAACCTTCAACCGTGTATGATTTAGCTCAACCCCTCTTGGATTGGTCCGACCAAGATCTAATTTTAATAAATTCGTAAAGGGGTGTTTGGTAGCAGCATTTCGTAAACAATTTAGGGTCTAATGTGTTTAAAACATGCTAAACCACAACGAAAATTAGCGCATTTTTTTTACTCGAGAACAGTAAATAAGTTGGCCAAGTCACCGCAGATATAAATTTAAATCTTTTAATTATAATCGTCACCAGAGGAAGGATTAACTGCTCTTGATGGTATGGAACTAGCCCATATCATAGAAGTCCGAGGGCTGTATTGACCGGTCCAAGCACATGCTCAAGTACTAAAGCAAGCCGGAGTTGGAGCCCAACTTTATGGTCCAGCAGCATCTCAAAACCTAACCCAGGCCCAATTCTGATTGAGATAACCTTGAGGGAGCGCTTGATGAAGAGAAAATTTTCTGTTTCTGTGAATCATAATTCCCAGGAATATGTTGCGAAAGTGAAGTTGCTTGAAATGTTACCAAAAAGCTGTTTAGTAGACCCGAAATATTCCCATGAATGTAGGCTCGAGTTTCCTGATTCTATATTTAGTTAATTGTCACTGATTTTACAAAATTAACCCCACCTTCCAATCTTTTCTTCAAGCAATTTAATAGGTCTCTGCCCTATGATTTGTGCTAGATCATTCATTGTTGCTTCCAAACCTTTTTTATTTTGTGCAGCATCTCCAATACTGCAGTTAACCACAATCTTTTCAATTTTAGGTACATGAAACAAATAAAAATAAAAACCTAACATTACAAATATTGAAGAAAAACCAACTTATCAAGCCTCCATATCATCTTCCACATTGTATGATACCAAAATTGAAAAACCCCATCAACCCCAAACCAAGAAAAAATTGGATTTTCACAACTATATTTCATGAAACCAAATCAACTTATCATACCCCCATCTCATTTTCCTAGCTATAAGATAACAAATTTAAAGAAAAAATCGCGCTAACCAAAACCAGAAAAAAAAATGAAATTTTCATTCTGAAAACCCCATAAAACAAAAGCAACTTATGATCTGTTACATTTTCCCCACCATAGAACCAAAGTAACTTATGATGCATCATTGAAAGAGAGAGACCGAGAGAGAGAAAGGGTTTTTGATTGTAGAGAGAAAAGGTTAAAATGGTTGGTCAATGATTTTGTTCAAAGATTTTGATTGTCGAATTGAATGTGGACTTTGTATTTTGAAAAAAGGAGAAGAACGAATAACGAAGAAAAAAAAGGGTTAATTTCGTCATAAAAATCATGCCAAACTTTCCCACCGAATGGGAATATGAAAATACCAATCATTGGGTGATATTTTTACATGGGATTTTGCTTCACAAATTACAATCCTAAGAATCAAAATGAAGACCAAAAGGTAACAGTACAGTTCAAGGTATTAGTAAGTTGTGCTACGGGAAGTAAGTTATATTCAAGGGAAGGGACAACCAAAATAGAAGTCAAATGAAGATGTTCAAACAAGATAAAAGATCATTTACCAGTGATAGAAGAGGTACTAACATCTATGTAGCACCGATACCGACACGAGACACGTGACACGATACGACACGACACTCCGACACGTTAATTCTAAAAAATATTAGATTTCGACACGTTAGGACACGTTTTGATATTAAATAATATTTTAATTTATATAGTTTATAATATATTTAATATTCAATAATTTAACAAAAAAAATGAATTTAAACTTATAATATTCAAAAATTTTGCAAAAAAACATAAGATATCTCAAATATTTGTATTAAACTCAATAAAATAGTAATCATAATCTAACGAATATAATAGTTGGAACTAAAAACTAAACGCAACACAACCTTTAAACTTTTTTTTTGAATTTATATAATGCGTATTGGAGTGTCGGGGAGTGTCGGAGTGTCCGAGAGTGTCGGGAAGTGTCGGACACGACACGTCAGGATTTTTGAAGTGTCGGTGCTTCATAGACTAACATCACTACAAGAAAACAGGAAAATAACGACCCTTATACTGAGGTGATTTAACAAAAATCGCGTGCAAATGACATACACAGGCGGTTGGACAGGCGACTATATTTAACAAAGGCGGTTCAACAAAAACCCCCTTTAAATGAAAATTAAAGGTTGTTACGTTAACCGTCCATAAATTATATTTTGAGGCGGATAGTAAAAAATGGCCTCCGTATTAGCATATCTGAGGCGGACTGGTATGCGGTTATACGTTCCGCCTAAAATTGAATTCATTTTGAAGCGGTCAAATAGATATCGCCTAAAAATCAGGTTGGAGATTTGGGTTCCCCGGGACTTAGAATATCTTCTCATGCTAGCCATACTCCACATGTTGATTCATCACCTTTGGTTCCACCTCCACCACCTCAGCCTTGAAGACTATTTTGGATTTTGTAATAGACTTAGGAGGTTGTTTTATGATGAAACAATTGTGGTTTTGTTTTAAGGTTTGAGACATGGTAATGGCGTTTGATACTTTTAATGAATTATTAAATAGTATATGGCTATAACAGATATTTGTGTTCTATTATAATCTTCATTGTCTTTTTTTTATTATTATATATTTTTTTACGTACACATATAAGTGTCTGTGTGTACAATAATTTCAATGTTCAAATGTATAATTTTTTTTTGTAATGTATATTAACAAAAGATGCTTATAAATGCAACAATTTAAACGTTACAATATCATTAGAAACAAAATAATGAAAAATGCACACAACGTAAGGTAGGTAATAAAAAATAATAATAAAATTTACTGAAAAAAAATATTTCCAAAAAAGATTTTAAAAAATTTATTTCGTACGGTCACAATGGAAACCGCCTCAGGATATCATTTTAGGGCGGTTTGATTCAATAAAAGAGTGAAACAATTTGTAAGGCTTATAACAATATCATACCCGCCTCGAAATACATCTACAGGCGATTGCCAAAACCGCGTTAGAACTGCTTTTAGAGGCTGCTCACCCAAACCGCCGCAGTATAAATTATGTACGCGATTCAGAAACCTGCCTCCAAGATAAAAAAGGAGGTGGTTGGAAAAACCACCTGAGTATGCAGTTTAAAGGTGGTTAAATGAACTGCCTCTCTATAACGTTAGTGGATCCGCCTCTAAAACCGCCTCAGAATAAGTATTTCACGCGGTTAACAAAACTGCCACTGAATGTATTCCCCACGCGGTTTTGATAACCGCCTATAGGTTCGCCTCCGAAATAGTATTTCAGGCGGTTAACACAAGCGCCTCTGAATGTATGTTACACGCGGTTACAATAACCGCCTTTGAATTTTGGTTTCAGGCGGATATTCCAGCGGTTGACGTCAACCGCCTCAGATTGTATTGCGGCGGAGTTAACAGAGGCGAAACTGCCTACCGTGGTTATTGGAGGCGGTTCAAACCGCCTCGGAATGACAAAACAACCGCCCCAGATTACCTATTTTCTTATAGTGGCATTAGGAGTAGACATAAATGATTGGGAAGAAGGAAAAAAATAATGTAACTTACTAGAATCCTTTATCATATGATCAAAAGCTCCGGTGTCAATTATCCAAATATCATATCTAGAACATGCAGGGAAAATAGGAGTTTTACCAATAGTATCCGAGTAAGCAGCATTGGTAGTGGGCTGCTGGGGACTTTCATTAGAGGTAGTGGTTATTGCTTTGCCGGGGAGAATAGAATAATGAAAGAAAGGTGAAAATGATTTCAGAATTACAATTCATGTATGGATACACGTGAGACTGATTTCGCTGTCCCTTTGCTAGATTAGAATAGAGGCTTTTTGATACCATGTTACAACTCAAGGAACTCTATAGAATAGTAATTCATTCATATTTCTTCTACCTCAATAGAGGTCATTATATACAAAGTATTAGAGTTACAAATCAGTCATAAATTAGGCTACAAATCAGCTGTAAATCAAAGAAGAAAATTACAAATAATCAAAAAATTAAAACTCCTAAAATCTCTCCATATAATTCCTATAATCTCTCCATGTAACGGATTCCATTTAATTGCTACGTAAATTGGTCAATCAAATAATAAATTAAATCTTTCCAATTATAAAAAAATTACAACAATATATATATATATATATATATGGTCGGGATCATCTTACACCAGTGTAAGTTACACTCTTAATCTTGTCCGTTAATCACACTTATATCTAAAGGCTCAAATTTTTTAGTAATGTGAGCCATTGGATACAAGTGGATCAATGGTCAAGATTGAGTGAAAAACTTTTAACTCTTACACCGGGGTAATTCTGCCTTATATATATATATATATATATATATATATATATATATATATATATATATATATATATATATATATATAATTATAATTCGAGCAACTAGAACTGGAATTCGGGCCAACTTTCTGTCTAAATAGTATTTGCATAATAATGAATTTTAAAGTAATTAATCTCACACATTCTCGCGTGTTTATCAAGAACATTGTACACAAGCTTAGTTTTCTATATTCGGTATTAACGCGTGTCTCCCGCTCACTTCATTTTTGTTTTTTTGGTATCATACTATTGTGTACACAAGCAGCTAAAAAACAAAATAATAATAATAATGCCACAGCTCGCTGTCTTGACTACCAAATAACAAACAAAAAGATGTACAAATTTTAACATCTCCAACAAGAATGTCTTGTTTGTCGATCAACGCAAGGAGAATATCCTCATAACAACATAGCAATTCCAATTTTTCTTGTTCACATTCCCCAAGGCTTAGAAGCAAACAACCATTCCTGTATTATCAATTCATCATCACCATTGAAACATCTGTATAAATAAGAAGGGTAACACATCAAGAGCAAACACACAACCGAAACAAATTAAACGTCCTTTCAAAATGGCGTTAGAAGTGCTCGACGCGCTTGATTCAGCACGCACGCAATGGTATCACGTGACAGCCATAGTAATAGCAGGCATGGGTTTTTTCACCGATGCCTACGACCTCTTTTGCATCTCAACGGTTGCAAAACTATTAGGCCGTTTATATTACTTCGATCCTTCAACAAACAAACCGGGAAAACTCCCAACCCCAGTTAACAATTTCGTAACCGGTGTGGCCCTAATAGGAACACTCTGCGGTCAATTATTCTTTGGCTACCTCGGAGACAAACTAGGTCGGAAAAAAGTGTACGGAATCACACTCGTTCTCATGGTCGTTTGTGCCGTATGTTCTGGTCTTTCCTTTGGTGCATCGGCAAAGTCCGTTATGGGAACTTTGTGTTTCTTCAGATTCTGGCTTGGGTTTGGTATTGGTGGTGACTACCCTCTCTCAGCAACCATCATGTCCGAATACGCTAATAAAAGGACACGTGGAGCTTTCATAGCTGCTGTCTTCGCCATGCAAGGCGTGGGAATTATCTTTGCAGGTTTGGTCTCCATGGTGTTGTCGAGTGTTTTCAAGTCTTACTTTGACGCTCCAACTTACACGCAGAACGAGGTGACGTCAACACAACCCGAGGGTGATTTTCTATGGCGTTTAGTTCTCATGATTGGAGCCATCCCAGCTATGTTGACTTTCTATTGGAGAATGAAGATGCCAGAAACGGGTCGTTACACTGCTATAATAGAAGGGAACGCAAAGCAAGCAGCTGCAGATATGGCTAGGGTTTTGGACATTGAAATCCAAGCAGATCAAGATAAGTTAACAGAGTTCAAATCCGCAAACAATTACCCTTTATGGTCAAATGAGTTTTTTCAACGACATGGTCGTCACCTTATTGGAACAATGAGTGCGTGGTTCTTGTTAGATATTGCTTTCTATAGCCAGAACTTAACTCAGAAGGATATTTTCCCTGCGATGGGACTCATTGACAAGGATGTGGATATGAATGCTCTTGAAGAAGTGTTCCAAACCGCACGTGCCATGTTCGTGATTGCTTTGTGTGGAACCTTCCCTGGTTATTGGTTCACCGTCGCTTTCATTGAAAAGCTTGGACGCTACAAGATCCAGCTCATTGGGTTCTTCATGATGTCTTTCTTCATGTTCGTCATTGGTGTCAAATATGATTACCTCAAGAATGATAACCCTCACCTCTTCGCTTTCCTCTATGCCTTGACGTTCTTCTTCGCCAACTTTGGCCCGAACAGGTTTGTTATCTCTTAAGCAACTATCTTATAGATGATAGAGTGGTAGAGAAATATAAAATCATTAATGTAGAATGTATAATTAATCATTTCAACCTAAAACTTAAGCTGAAAAGTGAAGATTGGTTTTATATTATATTCATCTAATACACCTCCTCGCACAAGAGCTCTCTCGGTTTAAAACATGGATATTGCTCATAGAAAGTGGAGGTGATGAAAATCAAATTTGTGACCATGTGATCACAAAAATTCTGATATCACATAAAGTAATCAATTCAACCCAACAACTTAAGCTTGGAATTGAAGACCCACCGGTAGTTTTATATTATATCTATCTAATAAACAGCTTAAATCTTAAATTTTTGGATTGAAATGATTCTTTACATAGTATTAGGGCACGTTTGGTGCATAGTATAGGATAAGGCCTGATAGTATAAGACCTGATAGTATAAGACCTGATTAAATTTTAATACTATCAAGCATTTAGTATGATATTGTATAAGATAATATCCTCCAATATATTAAAAAAAATTATTTTAATATATAAGTATTAAAATGATATATTAATTCTTGGGAATTGTACTTGTAAGCAATAATAATACATCAACCCCTTATCAGGCCTAATCCACCACTCCTAGGCCGAATTAAGTTATACATCATTTTGATGTATAAAGGGCTCCTGCTGTATAAGCTTATACTATACGATGGTCACACCAAATAGCTGAAAATATCATAACATATAGTATAAACTTATACTATCATGTCTTATACATTATACGTCACATCAAACAGGCTCTTAAAGTTAACGTGACTAGTGATCATGAGCTCGATGCTCAATAAACACTGATGTGAAGAGGCGTAGCTTCACCGAACAATTTAAGTTTTTGGTTAAAATGATTGTTTAAAGAAAGTTGTTTGTTTGTCTTACAAGCAACTATATATACTACATAATATTTAAACTTATCCTAGAATGTTTGTTATCTACGTATTCTAACTAACATTGATTTAATCTTCAACAAACAGCACAACATTCGTGCTGCCGGCGGAGCTGTTCCCGACGAGGGTGAGGTCCACGTGTCATGCGCTGAGCGCAGCGGCGGGGAAGGCTGGTGCTATGGTTGGTGCTTTTGGAATACAAACGTACACCTTGGACGGTACACCGAAAAAGGTGAGAAGGGCGATGTTGATTCTGGCCGTGACTAACTTGTTCGGGTTCTGCGTTTCATTCTTGGTTACCGAAACAAAGGGACGATCGCTGGAACAAATTTCCGGTGAGGATGGAAGAGATAGTGAACTCGCAGCAACACCAAATAATAGGGTTCCGGTCACTCGTCAGGTTTCGCGGACTGAGACAATGTGAAGGATGACATGAATTTAATTACATGCATGCACCGAAGCACGTATAATAATAATAATAGCGCCAAAAATAGATGCTTAATTTTGGTGCCTTATGCTAGAAATATTCTACAAAAATAAATGTGGTGTTTCTGAGATCATTGAAGACACAAGGACAACACTAAGAGCATATAAAGTGATGCTTTGTCTCCCCTTCCTCCGATCCCCCAGAAAAAATTCCCCTGGTTTGTATTTTTTTTTTTTCGTAAGGGTTTGTTTGTAATATTTTCTTTTAATGAATTTCAGTATTTTATTGGAATATTATATTGCTCTGCATCTTAGCAAAAATCCCCTTGACGTATAAATTAAGGTAAAAGATTGCAGGGGCCAGGGTGTTTTGTTGCATAAGGGAGACAAAAATCTTTGAGAAGAACAAGATAAAATTAAAAATGGTCAAGATTTTTTATTTGTTTTTTTTTACGAGAATTTATTTATTTGGCATGAGTTTAGAAAGGAAATCAAGTGATCAAGCGCGCGTAATGGGGTAATCGTTACTTTTAGCTGTAAAATATAATTTAAATTAAAGTTATATAAGGAAAGAAAATGTATATTTTTTCATTAATTACTTAAAATTTTAAAAGATTTAGCTGATTTTTAACTTTTCGAAATGCAGTCAAAATTAAGTGTTCACAATTAAGTTTAAGTAGTTAAGTTAATTATATGAATACGTAATTGTGAATTTCAAAATTTTCAATTTTTAATGATATATTATATCTATTTTTAGAATAAATCTACATTAGAATCATATTTTAAAATAGATTAATTTAAGAAATTATTTTTAAATTTATAATATTAATTTATTAATTAAATTAATAAATAAGATAACATTTTAAATGTAAGAAATTACTAATAATTAATTTAAGAATTTCCTAAATGTTACAGTTTACATGTGATTTTTTTCTTAAAAACTCTTTGGCTTGCTTTTAAAAATTATTTGAAAAAAAAAAAATCATCACAATTTTTCCATTGCATGTTTAATTAGTGCGGCACTAGTCAGTTCAATTACAATATTAAAATTTGAAATCCGTAAATTGAAAGTTTAAATTTAAAAATCATTATTGTTAGAGTAATTAATGTAAGAGTTAGAGTATATAATTAATAAATGATGATGAATAACGATTTAATAATAGTTACGAATCAGGCACACATTCTATGGCATAGTCGCGTCACAATTAGAAACAAGCACCTGGTACAGACGTGTTTAGACACGTACTTGGTACATACATGTTCAGATTTGTCAGAAACGCGCATGTGTCAGGTGCGCGACTAAACGCGTAACCACCTGAAACCAGGGGCAGAGACAGGGGAGGCTAGGGTGGGCGGCCGCCCCCCTCCAAAAAAAATTAAAAAAATTTAATGCAATTGAAGGCCAAACATTGTATTGTTGTTACTGTTAAATGTGCTTCTTTTGGAAGTTCTGATTTGAAATCCAAATTGAAATCTACCTCCACTTCACCTAATGTGTATGTGTTATGTGTAGCATTTTCTTTTTTATTTTCATATGCTATGTTTTGGTTAATGAAAGCTTTGGCCTTTTTGTCATCCTTTTGATCTCTTTTCATTTGCATGGTTGTGTTTCTCTTTGTGTAGTTATTTCATATAGAGAAAATAAGTTTGCTCTAACTTAAAAGATTCACTTTTTAGGGCAACTTGGTTGCAGTCTTTTATTTTTTATTTTTAAAAAAATATATAGTTAAAAGCATTGTTTTAGTTAAGACACTTTTTTTAATTATTATTTTAAACTACTTTTCATGACATTTTTTTAATTACTGTCTTAAACTATTTTTTACGTCTGTTGGACTCAACCAAAAGTACATTTTTTCTAGTCTTCCAAATGTCAATATTTTGGTAAGAAATTACCTAAATGAGTTCCTATGAGATCAATAGGTAAAATAAATAGTTATATTATGCAAGATAAAAAATTAACTTTCGCCCCCTCCCCTCCAATCCTAGCTCCGCCACTGCCTGAAACGCGTCTTCTGCATTAGTCCGGTAAAATGTTTGGTCAACGAAATAAACAGGTGGATTTTTTTTGAAATTTTCATTTTTCTGTCAAAAACCCGAGGAGCAACTATTGCCACATGGCAACTTCATGTGGTGATTTGCAACGACATGAACTTAATTTGTTGGCTTAGCACTTTTACCGTGAAAGGAGATAAATTATCTCCAATGATATTAAAATAATATTATTTTGGGTTGAGTTAATTTATTATAGTGTTATATTAATCTTTATTATTTTTATTTTGTAATTTTTCACCCAAAATGATATAATATTTTTAATGGAGACAACTTCATCTCCAATTATTTGGAGAAACGCTTTTCCCTTCTTCTTATTCTTTTTTTGTTATTATTTGTTTGTTTGTATTTTTTGTCATAATTCGTCTTGTGTAATTTATGTATTTGTAGTATGATGTGATAAACAAAAATTAACATTAAATAAAAAAGGGAATTAAACCTTTTCATATTCATGCAATGAAGAATATTATTGATTGTATGGTTGGCTATCCGTTAAGTGTTATATTGTTCCTAAGAATTTTCATATAACCATATTGCTATTTTTTTTTTGAGTTATTCCAACCGTAATTATATTTTAGAGGCGAGTTAACTTCCTTCAATATCTCTATAATCTTCACCTCTTTAAATTGGCTATAGAACTAATCCGGAGTGTGGAGCGGATAAGAGACGAAGATATTTAAACTTCTTCCAAAGATAACACGTAGAGATCGAACCATATACTGTTATTTTTTGACTCTATATAATGTGGATTTAATTTCAAAGAAAATGATTTTTCAAACTTCTTAAAAGTTAAAATTTCAAATACATTTTAAAGAATTCGATTTAAATTTTTCAACATACGCACTGATTTACAACTATGATTTTCCGTCCTGAAGTATTGTACATATTATATGGATTTTCATATAATTATGACATCTTAAACCATATGCAATATGAATTTTATTTTCCAAACAAAAGTGCTCTCTTCCAACAAATTTTTTTTATATATGCCAATTTTGTAACATTTTAAATTCAAAACTAGACCCTTATCTATTTAATAGATTTGTTTTGAATTTCCAATATCCTAACAGAGATACAGTACATTGATTGGGTGGCTTGCTAACAGCAATACGGTACATTAATTGTGTAGTACATTAATTGGGTGTCTTGTTAGCCAGTGTGGTTTTGAATATTTTGTAATGATTTAATACACTTGCATAGTTTTATCAGTTAATATAGAAATTCCTTTCGTTGTTTCGAAGCATCCGAATTCTCAAGTGTTTCTTTATATATATATATTTATTTATGAAAAAAACTCTCTCGTAGAAATAATTATGTGTGGGACCCACCAACTATAAAAAAATAAAAAAATAACACAAAAATTGATGTATGGATAGGAGAGAAAAATTTTCTCTATATATTTTTCTTTTATTTATTAATTTTTGCTTTTTGGCGTTGGAGAGGGCACTGGGGCAGTATATAAAACGTGTTGTGGTGCTGTCGTTGGCTCCATTCGAGTGAGTCCACAGAAGAAGAAATGAAATGGAATATGCAGATGGAGGAAATCGAAGCGATTCTCGAGAAAATCTGGGACCTCCACGACAAGCTCAGCGACGCTATTCACTCCATTTCCAGATCCCACTTCCTCACCTCAATCAAAACCCTCAGAAACTGTTCTCACAATATAAACACTAACACCGCCGACGACCGCGCCGGTTTCGTCTTCGTCAAGGACTTCCGCCCCGACGACGCCGTCCACGGCGAAGACGACTCCGCCCTCCGCGAAGCCAAGAGCCTCAACTCCATAAGGACCGCACTCGAAAACCTCGAAGACCAGCTCGAATTCTTCCATGTGAGTTTTCTTTTCTTTCACTTTTTTTTTTTTGGCAATCATTTCATTTCCTTTTAATTCGATGAATCTGGACGTAAATAGGGTATGATGTAGAATACTTGATGTGTTATAGCTTGAAATTTGATGAAATTGGATATTAATTCGTGTTTCTGGTTATTGTCCTTTTGCAACTTGACTTTGTTAAGGATTTCGTACGCGTAATGATTGAGGGATAGAAAACACAGGATGCACGAGACCACTGATCATTGGTTAGGAGATAAGTTTTGCAGATGTGTGTATGACTATTTTTACCTTTTAAATTCGAGTAGACACACCAATGCTCTTGGATGAAGTAGCATTATATGGGGACCTGATTTTGTAATACTGTATTTTTTTGAACAATGAAGCCTTTGCTTTAAATTGTGTTTCAGTTTTGGTTTGGAATATGCTGTTTGCATATCATACATGTATTGAGCTAGTTTGGTTGTGAGTTAGACATGACAACTCATTAAAATGACCCCGAGGGGTGACCATGTAAATTGGGGGAAACAAAAGGAAGGATGGAGCATGTTAAGAATAAGATTTGATTAATAAGGTTCAAATTGATTATTGAAAAGTATAGTATTAATAAAAATTATTTCTTGCATTTAAGTGTGTTTCTAGGTGCGGTGATATTGTCTATGGATAGTTAGCCCTTTCGAGGGTTCTGCAAAATGACTACATTTTCTTCAAAGTGGAATCCACTTTTTAAAATGATGTGAAGTCACTTCATTTTGTTGGGAGAAAGAAAAAGGATGTTGTCACTTTTTCATTTCAGTCTAAACCTTGTACTAGAATAGGTCGTCTGTAAACCTATTGTTATTGCTCTCCCAGTCTCGACCCTTCACTTGAGGTGTTCCACCTGTTACTTGCTCTTTTGGTCATTTTATTCCTTCCTTGCATCACTAGGGTGTGTTATTGGAAGAGGAGTATAGGATTAGACCCTAGGCAATCCAAGTGTGACTTGATCTTGGAAGGAAAAACTGTTACAATAACGTTTGGAGGATGTCAACCTAAAAAGGGAATAGGAGGGAATGTAGAGGGTAAGAAAGAATTAAGAGTGAAGTTTGTAAGGAGACTGACTTTGATAACAGGGCGCTTAATACAGATTTCCCACTCTTTTTCGTGCATTTCTGTTTCTCAATCTACCAAAATGGTATCAGGGCTACTGAGTGGCAGCTGTCAATGGTCCTCAATCACTGCAAAATGAAAGCTCGCGTGAACACCTTGGACTAGCTTTTTTTTTTGGCTATCTATATATGCTTGATTTTTTAATGTGGTTCTGTTCTAAGTCAAAATTTCATTCTGCTATGTTTTGTAGACCATTCAAACACAGCAACGTGTTGAGAGAGATGCAGCAATTGCACGTTTAGAACAGAGCAGAATCATTCTTGCAATGAGACTGGCGGAACACTCTGGTAAAAAGTATAAAGTCATTGAAGAAGCTCTTGCTTTTGTTGGAGATGTACATGATGCAAGCCGTCTTGTTTCACCTGAAACTCTTTATGGGCAACCTAACTGTGCTTCTGCTGAGAATTTTGTGACTGAGAAAGGGAAGAGATCTAATATCCTTATCAATGTTTTTGTGTCAAGTTTCAATTTTGTGAAGAAATCTCTTGGATTGGATCATATGGGCGGAATAGTGGGCAATGCTGCTTTGGTTGCAGTTAGTATGATTGCTTTGCTTCATTTACATCAAGTAACTAATCATGAGCATCCATGTAGGCCAGAAGATAGAGTTCAGGGCAACAGAACTGTGAGAAGAACAACTCAATTGGAGGGTTCTTCGTCCGGTGCCCTTTCAAGTAATTTGGATGTATTGTTGGCTAGAGGTTAGGGGGTTAAAATGTGATCTGTCTTCATGGTGGAATGATGAGTGGGCTACTCTTTTAGTCTATCAAGGTTTATTTTGTTTTTGTTTTTGGTGTGCTCTTGGTCCTCTTAGTTTTTGTTGCCACTGAAAATTTGCAAAGTGGCATAAATAGTTGATCTGATGAGGTGTGAGATATAGGTTCTGTTTGCTGGATTCCCAGTTGAGATGCAGATGCTTGAAGTATTATACTGAGTTTGAAATCAAAAGATTCAAAACGTAGAATCCGTCTTCGTGCTTGATAGTGTCATTTGTGGTAGATGCCTGCCTTTTTTTGTCGGCGGCTTTATTGACGAAGTGAGAATGCCTTCTTCTACCTTCATTTTTCTTGTTGGTTTCCCTTCCCTCTTGTTATGATATTTTCTGTGAATACTTTAATGTTGCAATGAAGCAGATATTTTGGTGTTACTTTTCAAGAAATTGATTATGCAAATACTATTGGTAGTTACTTGTTGGCTTTCGTTCCCTCTTTCATGCAACTAATGGTTCTTTCAAGGCTTCGTGTGTGCTCAAGGAATGGACTTGAGCCTTGGAATTTAATCTTCCCATCTCAATTATCTTTTTTGCTGTATATATATTACAAGGGTGAGGATATTCTAATTACCAAAAATTGTTACTACTCACTTACTACCCATCACATCGCCATTGGATCAGAGAGAGAATGTTAAAAAGTTTTTGAAGAAAGAGAAAATGTTAATTTAATGGTGATTAGATAGGTAGTAAGTTGGTAGTGAAAAATTTTAGTGGTAAGAATATTCTTTTTCATATTACAATCAGGAATCAGCGTTCAATTTAGTGGAGGTGAAACATTTATTAGGTTATGTTATATTTAATTATTAACTCAGACATTAAGAATTAGGGAAAGTTATAATGCAATTATGAGACAAAATTTAAAATTAATATTTTGGATTTTATTAGCCGTTATCTTTGTCATTTACATAACCATTACCGTTGGCATAACTCAACAACTATTGTTAGTATTGTTCTTTTTTTTTTTTTTTTTTTTGGAGAATAACTATTGTTAATGACAAGTTCCATTGCTAGTGTCTTGAGTATGGTTATCATGTATCTTTGGATCACCACTGGTACCGGTTATAAAATTTTAATTTAATTCAGAATTATAATTTTATATTTTTATTCTTTATTTGTCGAAAAATAAAATACACTACATTCTTAATTTGAATTATGACATAATTGAAATTGAAATTGAAATTAGAATTTAATATCATTATTTTAATTTTATCAGGAATACCGATTTGAAATTCAAAATAGGCCTAATTTTCTTGGGCCAGGACAACTGAGACGGCCTTTAGCACATGGACTATGGGACTGTTTATGGAGGGTTGCTCTCTCAAAAGCCGAATTTCAAGAACCATTGGTGAAATAAATCGAACTGTTATGTCATATGTGAGTCCCAGAAACTGAATAACATGGGTCACCCAATGACCTGAGTGGAGATGCTGACGCGAAAGCAAAAATTGACCTGGAATTCTCCACCAGCTAGGACCCCAACTTGCTATTGTCATTGGAAGCAACATAGGGGATAGAGTCAATACGCGATTGGAGCACAATATCAGTCTTGAGTGCAATAGCCTGAGGAAGGAATGTCGGCATATCTTCGTTTTCTCTTTTGTTTTGGATCTTTTTGACTCTGCCTTTTTAATTATTAAGATGTACAAAGAAAAAGAAAAAGAAAAAATAACCCCAAAAAAGTAGGAAATCGGAACACATAATTAGCCTCCTGAAAACACTACTTTTGACTTCCCATTGGATGCATGTCTCACACGGCAATCTAATTTTTTTAATGGAATGACCCATTAAGAAATGATAGACATTAGACAACTAGAAAAATATCCCTCCTTTATTGTCTAACTTTTGGTTGTCATTTCTTTTTCTTTTTTTTAAAACCATTTCTTCTCTCTATTTTTTCGAATTTGCTAATTGACTTTTTTTTTTGTCAACTAACTAAGCATTTTATGATTTCGAAAGGGATATTATATGTATGGGTTATCATTTAACATGACCACATAAAATTTTCTATACACATAACATTTTGTGGGGCCTGCAGCAAAAAAACACCAGCACGCAAAATGAATCTCTATAACATAACATACTCACTTTTCCTACAACATAACTCTTATAAAACCCTATATGTATACAAGGATAAAGTGAAAGGAAGGAAAAAATATGATATAACAAAACATTACCCAATAAAAAACAATTGTTAAAACTAATTTGCAAGAGCATTCATTGGCTGGTCAAGTCAATTCTCTAAGTATTTGACTGGTTCGTACCTGACGCAGGTTATTTAAAGTGCATCGGAACAACCATTTTTAGGTGGTCTCTTAGTGTAAATAGGAGGATAAAATGGGAAAAGTGCGAAATTAATAGGGATAAAAAAGGAAAGAGAAAATTAATATTGTAAGAGGGAACACCAAAAAATTCAATGGTCCTGGAGCATATTAAAATTTTCCCTGATGCAGGGATTAGGTTCTGGAGTTTAGGGAGTGGACCATTCAAGTGCTACGCAAATGCTCCAGCAACATCTCACAGTTTGGAATGTTCCCTTGAGGATAGAAAAATTGATTCTGAAGACCCAACACAATCATGTCTCGCCAGCCAATTGAACATAGCATCAAGGAAAGGCAAATTCCATGCCTTCTCACATTGGCTATAGTTGGGGACTGAGCATCACAACAATAGATAACTACACGTCAACGTTAAAATTTCAAGTTTGTTTTGATTTGCTAAAAAATAAGAGAGAATACAACAGAGTGAAAATTGTATTATAAAATAGTACAAGTATTCGATAAAAATCTTAAATGAGGACCTGAAATAGGTTTGAATCAAGTTATGCCCAATTTAATTAAACTTCCCACAAAACAAACTTAAACACAAAGTTGGAACCAAATGCGAATAGCTTATCTAAACAAGAAGCAAACTTATCACAGGAAAACTCAAACAAAGTATCTTGCTTACACATTAATAAAACACAATCCGAACCAAATTTATCTAAACTGAAAAAATCAAACCCAAAAATCGAAAATCAAATAAAACTGAACATAAAAAATAGGTTTTTTAGTTTATATATGTCAACTTACATATATAAAATTAGGGGTCAGGGATTTATTCCTTATCTCAAGCAAATTCTTAGAAAATCTTTGGAGTCAGAGGACGTGTCTCTCTCCTTAAATGGAGGATTAGTCTCATCCTTCCTCTGGTAACGAAGCTCAATGTATCCGCTGTTCCAATTAGAGATACAAAGTGACCCAAAAAGTTAAATGGAGATACTCTCCAAGTTATACCCAAAAATAAAATAAAATAGAGGTTTATACTTCTTATGCAAGATAAGAAGAGACTCATCGTATTACACTCACACTGATTTACATGCTAATATTTTTAATTTTATGTATTTATTTACTTTCAGTGGGACTCACCTGACATGAGTATGTGTGCGCTGTAAAAATTCTCTTATTATATTGTATATAAAAAGTATAAACCCCATAAAATTATTAGCAGAGCTAAATTAAATTTGAATATCCATAATTAAATGAAAACTTACATATAGGATTCTTTTGTTGTCATAGCTACTTGTTAATTAGTAGGTGAACCAGAGCCATGTGGAAAAACCAGGAGCGTTGTCAGGGGGAAATATTGGTCTTCATGAACCATCATTAGCAAAGCATTGTGGTAATTATGTACCTTTTCAATAGTATTAATTGCAAAACCTAACTTCCATTTCAGATCAAGAAAAGAAAGAACTACTAAACTTCCATTTGTTATGGCGCGTTGAGAATGCGTGTGGCCCTTTCAAGCTTTGGTTGTACGATGTTTAGTGTCTAGTGAGTGAACACATAACATATGTTAAGACTTTAGAGATGGAGAATAAAAAATCCTTGGCAGCATGAAACTCATTACACATGAATCTTCACATTCCTCCCTCTCTCTCTCTCTTGACTCATGACTCTTTCGAGTCATTGCCCTTGCCATTTTGCCAACACCATTACCCACGCTCCCTTGTCTCTTGTCGGTAGGTGACTGTGAGAACAGGAACATTATCTTGAAATACTTTTTTTTTTAATATTATAATTGATTTATCACTTTGCAACTTATTTGTAGGTGACTGTGAGAAAGAACATGAACATTATCTTGAAATACTTTTGTTTAAAAAAAATAATATTACAATTGATTCATCACTTTGCAACTAATTCGATTCGAGATGATTTTCGAGATTAAAAGTTTAAACCTCTTTCAAATAGGGTATCGAAAGGCTCTCACCTAGGGGCGTAAATGGTAAATGGGCTAGACCGGCCTACGGGGTCTATGGCCTAGCCTATATTAGGTCAAATTTGGCCTACTATAAATTCTAAAATAAAACAGGCTTAGATTTTTAAAAAAACATATTTAAAAAATAGGCCATTGGTTTTTTTTACATGTCGAACTTATAAGCCTACAGGCCGCCTATATCATATTATTTGTTTAAAATATAATAAATAAATTATTACTTTAATAATTTTAAATAATAAAATAATATTATTTTAGTTATTCTTTTAATTATTGAATATTTAATAGGCTTAAACATGCTAACAGATTTACGCCATGGCTTTTATTTTTTAAATATAAGTCAGACGAACTTATAACCTGGAGCTTACATAGACTAATAGGCCACGTCATATCAATATTTTTACTAAGGTGTAACCTATTTAAATCCAAGCCTACCCGTCCAAACCTAACCTAATGTTACCCATTTAAACTCCTACTTCAACCCCACCAACTCAATTCCTTGTACCAACTTAACTACAACATTTGGTGAAATGTTTTTTTTTTTAACTTCTCACTCTCTTCCTCTGAACAAAAACACATGAATCCATTAATGCCATCATCAACCCCATCATGCCACGTGTTTCCTGATCACCATGATGACACACTCTTGTGATTACCACGTAGATATCTCTCCCTATAATTAATAAATTTGAGACAAATAAAATTGGGAGCACAGGCTTGCCATGCTGGCAAATCATGTTCGTGGGTCGGGTTCGAGTCGACCTGTGTCTGACATGAACACGAATAGATTCAACCCGAACACGACCCGATTAATTATTAGTGTCAAAATTCTCAACCCGAACACGAATTTGACACGACACGACCCGAAAAATCTTATAATAAAAAAATTGAGCCCCAAAAAAGCACCAAATCTGATTGCAATATAACAAAAAAAAAAACTTCAATAAAAAGAAACCTACGGTGTATATTTTTTTTTATATCATTCAATAAAATTACCATAATAACCTTGAAAAAATAAAAAAAAAATTATATTTGCGGGTAGCGGGTTCACGGGTTGACCCGTGACCCGACACGATATTTTCGTGTTATATTTTGAACACGAAAATTTTGTGTCGAGTCCGGATTGGGTTGGCGGGTCGTGTCTTAAATTGCCACCCCTAATTTCACGTGCTTCCCCCACCTCCTTAATAAATAAACGATTTCATAAAAGGAAAAAACAAAAAGGAAAAAATGACTTTCTTTATTTTCAATTAAATGGTAGCATAGCATGTGAAGGCTGTGAAGGATGTAGGATTTTTCCTAGTAAACATGGCTAGGTCCTGATTTTGTGGGCCCAGGTTGATTGCGTTGGACTCGCACGTGTTCCGTACAAGATGGACACGTGGCAACTTTTGTCCCACAAGTTCGATTTGAAAGAGGCACTGTTTGGAATTGGACTTAAAACAAAGTTGGTAGGAGTATGCAGTTATGGTGCATGAATAGGTGGAGATAAATTGATTATGTCGGAGATGGACGGCTGTAGTGGGGTCCCCAAATTTTCTAGGTCAAAGTATGAACGGCTGCGATTTGAACGGTGGTGTATGAAACAGCTTCTATAGGGAACAAATTATGGTGTAATTAGTGCATCAAAGATTCAGTACTTTCCATCAATGGAAACATTACATGTCAATTAGAATATATTTTTTTATATCAAAATTTTTCTCTCTGATCTGATGTGTAATAATGCTTCCATTGATAAAATGGATTGAATCTAAGAATAACACCAAAAATTTATTCCTTTAACTATTATGGTGCAAGTGGAGACGACCCAATTGTGAGAGACCATCAGCTGGGCCTAGATTTGACTAACAACGCCATTTACATGTAATGTAGCTAGGTTCTTTTGAAGATAAAAACATATTACGCACTAAAGCAACCCGAAAATTAAATGGAAATATTTTTTGATTAAATTAAGTTACCTTCAAATACAGATTATTTTTATTAATATTATTAATAATAATAAAGACAAATTAATTCCGCGGAAAAAAAATAAAGGATGTGCTTGAACGGGTCATTTTAAAATTATAGAGAATTTTAAATATCAAGTAATTTTTTTAATTAGATTTGAACAATAGATTATTACTTTATATATATATATATATATATATATATATATATATATATATATATATTGGAAATTAATAATTAATACGTGTGACCCAATAAACTATAACCATGAAATTCATGAAAATCAACGGTTAAAATTCGGTGTCAAACTTTTTAGTTTGACATTAGTGTCAAAGCAGCATGCCCCGTATATATATATATATATATATATATATATATATATATATATATATTATTCTTACAACCTAAAAGTTTTACAACCTCTTACAATCTATTTTTTCACCATTGGATTGACGAAAATCAACAATAAAAAAATAAGTTAGAGGTTGTAAAACTTTTAAGTTGTAAAAATAACATTTCTCTCTCTCTCTCTATATATATTCACTTTTTATCCGATCAATGTAGATAAGTTGTTTACATTGAGTTCAAGACGACGTCATTTTTGAGTGAGAATCAATGTATTTTTATAATTATAACTTATTTCAGAATTATGATAGTCTTTCTTATTATAGTTTTTTAATTTTTCAACCACGTAATTTTGGAAGCGAATGTAAATAATTTATCTAGTAGAAAAATTAAAACTATATATATTTGTTTGTTTGTTTACAAATATTGATTTGTCATTTAGAAATTATGCATTATTGGATGGAATACAAAATTTTTTTTTTTTTTTTTGGTCTTAGTTTAACTTTTTTTTTTTTTTTTTTTTGGTAAATAGTCTTAGTTTAACTAGTTTTGCGTTAGTTAGTTACACGTAAATTAAAGTCTTATCAATTAAGCTTTGAGCAACAATATAGTTTTTTTATTTCATATGCAAGCAAGGGTCATTTTGATAATCACTAAAGATTGTCACCTCAGACTAATGTATCTTGTGATTTATATATCTTAAACTTAGCTTGGAAAATTTTATTTGTGCGAATTTCACATTAGAGGACCCACGTCACCAAATTAAGGCCTCTTTCGTTATTATTAGCGGAGAAAACAAAAACTCTTCATTTTTTCAATTTTGTTTATTATTTAAATTATTTCAACATGCGCTTCTTAAAGTTGACCATTTCAACGAAATATAATGCTCGTATTATAAAATAGGATTTAGTTGTCTTTTTAAATAATTAAAGTTGTATTCTTTTAATTTTTTACTCTATGTATCCCCGGTAGTACATACATAATTATAATATGAAAAGTTACTTTTTTTTCACTTTCTACATATGTGATTGAGTAAAAAAAAAAGTAACTTGTTATATTATAATTATATACTATCAGAAATACATAGAACAAAAAAATTAAAATGACACTACTTACATCATTATAGAACACAAATAATTTGCCGGTTTCACGAGGGACTTGTTGGTTTAGGCTTGCCTTTTAACCCCCCCAAGAACTCGGTTCGAACCCAGCACAAAATGTGTGGAGAACACAAATAATTTTCTCTATAAAATATTAATAGAAAAGCCAGTAAATAATGATAATATTCACTCCATCTTTTTTCTCCCATAAAAGTAAGGGAAAAGTTATATTTATAAATTTTTTGTTTATAAACTACACTATATTTTTTCGGGAGAACATTAAATTACACTATGTTCTTCCGGAAGTACATAGTATAATTTGCAAATATTTATAAAAAAAATTATAAACAAATCCTTTTCCTAAAAGTAATAGTAATAAGTAATCTGTTTGATTTGTGTCAACACTTTGTATGTATATTTACGGGAAAGGGAAAGGTCATGTTACAGGATAAAAAAATTTCCTCATGCTTTGGGATTGTTTTCATGTAATGCTTTTTTCTTTATTCTTTTATTATTTATTGGGACCCAACGAAGTATGTCTCTGTAACGTGATATATCAATTTTCCGGATATTTACAAAACCCTTTAATATCTATTTGTCAAATTCACTCAATTTGATCATTAGGTTTGATTGAGAATATATATCAATTTTTATGCTTTCAAATTTGGCATTCCGAACTAATTAATGTTCAGCCTTACAACCACGGGAGCGGGACGGAGTTAACGGTTTGACACTTCACGAACAAACAAGGAATCTAGTACTAAGGTCGGATTAGATTTTTGGAATATTGCTTTGACCTTGTAACTGCAGTTCTTCTCCCTTTTATAGTAAACATAGCAAAAAAAATAATTTTATTTTTCTGTTGTAAAAAAATTAGGGTAAAATGTGTGTTATTGTAAAGGAAGTAAAATTATGTCATTTTCTTTTACTAAAAAAAAAAAAAATTATGTCATTTTAAGAGAGAGAAAGAGATAGATAAAGAATGAGAGAGTGTTGACAAAAAAAAAAATAAAGGTGTGGGTCTCACTTCTTTGTGAGAATTAAATGATATAAGTTGTGTCATTTAAAAGGATAAACATTTTTCCCAAAAAATTATCTACAACAATTCATTATGATTATATAATATGGATAGTATATAATTATAGGGTTTTATAAGAGTTACGTTGTAGGAAAAGTGATTGTGTAATGTTATAGAGATTCGTTTTGCGTGCCTTAATTTTTATTTATTTTTTTATTTTAAAAAATGTGGGTCCCACAAAATGTTGTTTGTGTAGAAAATTTTATTGTGTCATGCTAACGGACAAAATGAAAACTCATAATTATAATAATAAAATAATTTTTCGCTTTTCATTACGCCAACCGACAATATCTGAAAAAAAACAAAAACTTATTTAATATTATAATTATGTACTATTCATACTACATAGTGTTTTTTTTTTTTCAAGAAAATTTTTCTTTTCCAACAACAAAAGAAAAGGATTTCCGAAAAAGAATGTCTGCATTTATCTCAATTATCAACATGGTCCTAAAATTAATTAACGAGTATATCAAGTTGAAAACACAATCATAGTATTAGTGGTTTCTAGGAGAATAAACAGATTGATGTTTGTGAGGTCAGGTGAACGCATGGAGTGTACCAGAAAGGGCGCGTGTAACTAATCATAATGCTAATTCGAATTGTACTATACATGAGTAGAACATATAAGAACCTAATCTTGCTTGCGAATTGCGACATAATCATACACTAGAGGCTTATCCCTTGTTCACTTTTTGAATCATTTAGCTTCTCTCTCTCTCTCTCCATACATATGCATGTGTAATGTGTTATGGAGTAATAGTCAAGCAATCACTTTTATGCAGAGTCTCACCACGAGTCATGGCCTCACTTGGTCACTCTCACCATGCAAATCACAGCACCCACGCCACGATACGACATAGATGCTATTATTTCCTTTGGGCCAGTGACCACACAACACAATCTCAATTTCAATACAGAGAGAGCAAAAAGAATTCCTAAAATTATTTTCTACGCAAAACAAGTGGAATTGAGAAGACAGTTAAAAATTCACACTAGTTGACAACATAATTTAATTATATTGGAAATTAAAAAATAATGACAGGAAAATGCGATGCACTAACAATTTAGAAGTAGAAGGGCAAAAGCACCGGATTAAGGTCTTGTTCGGATGAATTAAAAAATAAAATAAAATTTTGAGTTGCTTTTTTTAAAAATTCAAAATTATTTTGCATTTGGACGCAATATTTAAAAAGTGCTTTTAAATGCTTACCAAAAAAATACTTTTAAATAAAAATGTCATGTCATTTGAATGTTAAAATAAACAGTGATTAAAAAGTGCTTTTAAATAAAAATATCATTTTAATATTAAAATAAACAGTATTTTTAAGTTTGAAAGAAAGAACACCACCGTTTTAAATTCTGTTTTTCTCTCCAAGTGAGTGAGTTCAGAACATTTCCTGAGCTCTGGCGTTTCAGCATAATACAGAGTATATTGAAATGACAACAATCATACAACATTCGTACTAATGAATAAGAAGTATTGAACAATATTTTTTTTCCCTGTCCCAACAAATTAATTTAACGTTTTTAACCTTGTCTCAAATCTATGCATACGCATTTATTGTTTTTAACCTTGATCTAGATTTTGCCCAACATTGTAACGCGTAGGAAAAAAACGCTTTAATGGAAACCTATGGGGGAAAAATAAAAAAATACTCAAAATTTTCTCAATCAATGAGAATAATATCATATATAATATAATTAATATCCTGCACCAACAAAGCAATTAATATATGAACGTTATATCATATAATTTTATCTTCTTCTTTTTTTGATAACATTATTATCTTTCTTCTTTTTACCTATAATGTAATAAGGAATTAATATCCTGCACCAACAAAGCAATTAATATATGAACGTTATATCATATAATTTTATCTTCTTCTTTTTTCTTTTTCTTTTTTTGATAACATTATTATCTTTCTTCTTTTTACCTATAATGTAATAAGGAATATTCAAAGAAAATAAATTCTGTTAAGGAATTGTGGCGTGTTGTAAATAAAATTAAAGGGGATCCAATAATCTACTACAAAAGTAATTAATAATTAGTGGTTTATTATTTCAGTCTTAATTTATTAATAACTAAAAATCTTTGTGCGTTATAAATTGCGCACTCAGGAAGCTAGTGCTCTAAAAAACAAATCTGACTAATACATATTCGACCATGATCGAAATTTAAAATTTAGAAAATTTCCATTTCAAGAAAATAGAAATTGACTGAATTTATAAATGAAATATTTTGTTTAAGAAGTTATTAATTTTAGTTTCTTAATTTTTCATATACGTTGACAACTTCGCTTAAAATTGTTAAAATTTGAGTTATTTTGATTAATTTAATATTTAATTATTTGAACTAGCTAGTCTTAGCAGAGTTACTTATTCCTAATGATATGGTGCTTGTGGTGGAGTGTGATGGGGTGTATTTTTTTTTATTTTTTTTGAAAATATTCCAATCGGTTGATTGCTTCACAATTAATCCGATTCGGGGTGGTTCAGAATTAAGACTTTAAACCCCTCTCAAAGATGGTACTAAGAAGATTCGAACACATGTTTTCACCCTCACCTGGGATAGGGTGCGGGGTGTACTTGAAAAGACAACAGAGTGTGTAAGAATAATGAGTATATGAATTGAAGAAGAGTGTGCTTGGATTGGTATTATGTGACATCGACCAAAATGTCATATTATTCATAAAAAATTATTTGAATGTCATAGATTGGATTTTTTTTTAAATGTCATGTCATCTAATTCGCTACAACACCTGATGAGTTAGGTGTGGACACATAGCAGCAAATTCATGGCCAGATAAGTCACTGCACAGTGCAGCGAGATTACGTGGCAGATAACATGTCAAACTCGCTATGCTGCATAATATGTTATGTGCCAGCTTAGCGTGTTACGTGTCTGACATGTGTCAAACTCGTTATGTTGTATTGCATGTTACGTGTCAGCTTTTCATACATGTTGTGTTGCATAGCATATTATGTGTAAGTAGCCCAACAACATAGTATTTTTGATCTAATAAATTCACCATTTGCTTTCGTATTTCTTGCATCATTGTGCTCTAATAAATTATAGGATAGTTTTAATTATTGAATTTCGTATTTTAAAATAAAATGATTTAAGGAAAAATTAATATTGGTTTGAATATTTTAGTGTTAAATAACTTATGTCAAAAAATTTAATTTAGGACTATTAATTTAATTTAATTTATGTGTGTTAATTAATTAATTTATGTGTGTTAATTAATTAATTTAATTTATGTGTGTTAATTAAGTAATTTAATTTATGTGTGTTAATTAAGTGATTTAATGTAGGAGTTTTCATTAATTTAATTTAATTTAGTTTATTTTACGTTAAAATAAATTATTTTTAACTGTTATGTAATTTAGGAGTGTTAATGAATTAAATTAAATTTATGTTTGATAATTAATTTAGTTTAATTTTTTCTATATTAATTTAAATTATTTTAGAACTATTAATTTTTTATTTTTAGGAGTGTTAATGAATTAAATTTAATTTATGTCTATTAATTAATTTAGTTTATTTTACTTTTATTAATTTAAATTATTTTAGAACTATTAATTAATTATTTTTAGGAGTGTTGAATTTGTTAGACTAAAAATGCTAGACTGTCGGGCTACTTACACGTAATATCTTACGCAAGACAATATACAATATGTATGATCACGTGTCAGAAAAGATGGCATGTAACGCACATAATCTCATTGCGCACTGCAACAACTTACGTGCCATGAACCTGATGCCATGTATCCACACCTATCTCGTCAGGTATTGTGACGAGTTAGATGACGTGACATTCTGGAAAAAAATATTCGGTTGATGACATTCAAGTAAATTTTTTGTGAATAGTGTGATATTTTGGTTGTTGTCCCATGTATTCCTTATATTTTTCCTTTGGAGCCGAATTGGCTTGTGTTGCGGGACATTGGTTCTTTTCTTTAGAATCTTTTCTCTTTCAAAGTCTTCAAGATTGATGTATTTCTTTGACCGACCTTAAACTTGGCCATCTTTGTATCTTATATTTTGGTCATTGAGGTTGTGAATTTTCCTCAGTTTTGGAGATTAGTAGACTAATCTCACGCTGTAACAAATCTCCGTTGATCGAGAGGAGACTCATCACATTTCGGCTTTCTTGAGCATGAGTGGAAAGGCACAACACATGAGAATGTCACTCCCTACTTAGAATAGCTTAAAAGGAGTTGAAATGTCAAGTTGCTCTTGGGGCGTTACGACCCTCCTTGAGGACCCATGACTTTTAGAATCAACATACTAGTATATATATTTATAACAACATACTAGTATATTTGACTATTATTAATTAGGATTTTTTTAACCGTAACCCCCTTCAATAAATAAAGAATTAAGGCTCTTAGATTTACATTCTCAACTGACTATTCTTTTAATTGTCATTGTACACGTGCCTTTGGCTTTATGCCTATTCATAATGATATGTTACTCCTTGCAACATTTCTTTCATAAATCACTGGGAATGTACATATTCAAGATGCAATTACTAACTATCAATTAGATATTTCCAATCCTCCTGGGATCGATCATGTAGGTTTGTACATTTTAGGAATCTTTGAATCCTCGTGGTTAAAGCGTGAGCTAGGTTGATTACCATTCACGCTTGTGGAGGTAAGGGGACACTTGTCTATCCGATCCTTCCTCAGTTCCTCGATGCATCCATCAGTCTCAAAGGGATCCATTATATATGCAATTGTAGTTTTGGTGGGACATCTAAAATAGGACCCTTGGCGTCCTGAAGCGATAGTCCTTAGCAAAAACTTAGATATCGATAGCTCCGATTGCTCTACGATAGCTTTGGCTCACATCCATCATCTCCTTGATAGATAATCATTTTGGAAAAAAATCCTTGTAGTTTTAATTCGGGATATGCCCTCTTAAAAGGGTAATCTCCGATCCTTATAAAAAAAAGGAATCTTTTTCTTTGTTTTTATTCCGAGAGTGTTCTTTACTTTCAAAAATATTAGAATTTTGAAGTAACATATTAATCGCTCCCAGGTGATATATTAAAATTAAGAGAATATTCAGTTAAAAAAAAAACATTAAACTATACTATATCCTTTTTTTTATTGGGTGTTGAAATCCTTGCCATAGATGTAAAATCACCCGAACTGTAATATAATTAAGGATGTGTGTTGGTCGAATCGAACCGAATTTTTTAAAAAAATTGAACTGAATTGGTTTGAATGGTTTGGTTCGGTTCAAAACTGGTTCGGTTCGGAAATGGTTTAGTTCGGTTGGAAACGGTTCGGTTCGGTTCAGTTTGGGAACGGTTCGGTTCGGAACCGGTTCGGGTCGATCCTATTTTTTTTAAAAAAAAATTAAAATTTAGAAAATCAAGTTATAAAATTCATTTTGGTTCGGTTCGGAAACAGTTCGTTTCAAAATGGTTCGGTTCAAAATGGTTCGGTTCTTAAACTAGTTCTAAAAATCAATTCGGTTCATGAACTGATTCTTAAAAAATCGGTTCATGAACTGATTTTTAAAAAATCGGTTCATGAACTGATTCTTTAAAAATCGATTTAGTTCATCAACTGATTTTTAAAAATTAATTACTCTAAGTTCGGTTTCGGTTCAATTTTTTTGGTTATTTTAAATATCCCTACAAATAATGGATGTTTTTATTAATTGCACATTTGGTTTGCCTCCGTTGCACATTGGGCTGGGTGAATGTATAACACACCAATTTAAAGATATTCAATCAAGGTCTAATCAATATGAACTGCATCATATCAAAGTAGCTAATTGTAAGGCTAAGTAAATGAGAAGAAGACTAATTTTAATTTTGTTGATGCCAAAAGAAAAGTCAATCCCGACAAACGCACTTGTTTCTTTTTAGTCTTTATGGAGTTCGCTTTGCGGCAGCGTAGCACTTGCACAAAAGAACTCGACTTTTACCACTATAGTGCAAATAAGTACCAATCAATCTAACGATTTTTTTAAAAAAAAAAAAATATTGTTTAAAAGAAATTTGGAATTCTCGAATTCACACCACCTTCTATTTGTATCACGGACCAAGCGTCCACGACCGCAATCACCGCCTGCAAGAGACGAGTCGAGCCTTTACTCTTTCACATGCTTTGATTTATAATTCCCACCACATAATACATAGTTCATTTTGTTGTTTTATTAAAGATAAAAAAAAAAAAATAGAATAGTCTTGCATAAAAGCCAAAATCAAAACAATGAGAATCAAACCAAGAGTGGGAAAGAACTTAATACACTTGCATTGATATTTGGACAATATGTTACATTCTCAACAACCCCTAATTATTAGGCAAAGGAATAATAAATAAAATCTAACAAAACTTCACTCAACTCCTCTCTCCTCACTAAACGTAATTTCTAAAACAAATAAATAATATACTGCAAAAAATACTAATATTTAAAGCAAAAGTTAAAAATATAATTTTTTTATTTTTTTTTAGATTTAGTTGCCACCGGAACAAAAATCTGCCGAGAAATTAGCAGAGGCCAATGACGGCAATAGAGAGAAAGGATCGTGAGAAATTGAGATGACGAGTCTGTGTCTCATTCACTCATTTTCACAGCACCACGAGAGGATCTGAGCCTAACAAAATGTCATGAAAGTAATCGTCCACTTGGCACAACGTTGATGGCGAATCAGTTTTCCCAAAATCAAAATCTGTGAGATGGCTTAAACCCTCACTAACAAAAACCGGTGTCGTTTCATCAAACAAGTGCGAATCAGGCTCATCAAACATTACCGAGAAATCCGGAGTCGATGGAAAATTGAAAACATCATCCCACGCCGTCATGTCCTGTCGGAAAAACTCGTCGAACAACCTCGTCTCACCTTGACATTCTCCCAACACCTCTCCCACCGGTTCAGCAAACACTTTTTCCGGTTCAGCAGGTTTCTGCGGTTCGCTGGTTTCCTCGCGTGTGAATCGGAGAACCGAAGTAGGCGAAGAAAGATTGAGACACTCTTCTCCGGATTCGTAGCCGGAGCCAGACGCCTCCGATTTCGCAACAACCACGTTCATTTCTGGTTTTCCGTTGGGGACTTCCGCTTCCACCGGCTTCTCAATCGCCGGCGGAGTAACGAAGTTTGTTAGCGCACCAGGACCTCGAAGCTTAATTGCGGCATTGTCATACACCATGGCTGCTTCCTCGGCAGTGTCGTAGGTACCCAACCAGAGCCGCACGCGCTTCGTCGGATCTCGAATCTCCGCCGCCCATTTTCCCCAAGGTCTCTGCCGCACGCCGCGAAACTTTCTACCGTTGTTAGCCGCCGCCGCCGAGACCTTCGCCGGCGGCCGGGAAAGAGTGGTTTCTCCGGTGGGCCTCTTCCTGACGGTGGTTGCAACGGTTTTTTCTGCGGACTGAATATCAATCCGGTGAACATAGCGCTTCATTCTCCGGCGAGGTAAGTGGTCTCTTTCTTCATCGCTGGAAGAGTCAGTGGCGTTTGGATCAGTGACGGATATGCGAATCGCTTTGGGGCACGTGAGAATAGTAGCACCGGAGAGTTTTTTAGGCTTGGAGAGTTTTTTGGTGACTGTTGTGTTGTGAACAGTGTATTTGCATTGGATGCTCTGTTCCATGGTTTTTTTGTTTTTCTATTGTGTCAAAGAAAGTGTGTGTTTGGGGGTAAATAAATAAGGGGCCAGGTTTAGGAATAAAAGAGAACCGTGAGAAAGAAGACTGAGGCAGTTGGATGGGCACTGCAAAGCTTGTTTGTGATGAAATCTGCCAAAAGAACATGAAAAGGTGGGAATTGAAAGATGGGGTTAAAATGAAAAAGGAAAGTAGTAATTGTGCAATAAATAGTATTAAAATGTGAAAGGTTCACTGTTTCAGTGGGAAGATGGAATTGGTAGACAAAGATAGGAATAAAGAGAAAAAGAAGAGCTCTTTTAACGTCATGGAGCGGTGATATGGTGGTGACTGGTGAGGATTAGAAAGCACAACACAACAACAACAACACTGGATGGACTCACTCGTGCTATAATCTTCAATAAGGGCTTAAAAGAAAAGGTATAAAGAGATTTTTTTTTTTATGATTATTCCAATAGTGTGTGAGCAACTCTGGCTGCAGGACACTTTCGTTGAAACTTCTTTTGACGAAAAAGGAAAATCTTCGAATTCAAAGGAGAGGAGAAGAGAAGGGAGAAAAAAAGATACAGATTCTGTTTTTGCAATGGCTCTTTAGGAGAGAGTGTTTTTAAGAAGAAAGTTACAAGAATTAAGAAGTAACAGTTTACTCGCTTGAGACGACCGAAACTCCGAAATCGCTGTTTTATAGGATCAAACAGCCGAAATCCGAAAGGTCGCATTTTACTATTTTCTTGATACTCATAAAATAAATTAAATCTAATATTTCTATTATTTCAGAAAAAAATTATTTTAATTATGAGAACTTTTTATTTTTTCAAAAGTAATAAAAGGAACTTAGCCGGTGAGGGAGCATGACATCAAATACGACCCGCCACATACTTACAGTTTTGACACGTGGTTTCACTGTACTGTACAGAAAACATTTGGACGAGTGGAACAACATCAACGGTGGTGAGTGATCGTATGCGTAAAAATCTCGAACACTGTGATGGCAGTCACGTGAGCCCAAGATACTCGGCTTATTAGCATAATTCAGTCAAAAATTACTTTGACTAATTAAAAGGTATCTTTTCTCTAATTGATCTTTTCCCCTTAGCAATGGTAGAGATGAAGTGAAATTCGGTGAGGCTAATTTGGGTAATGTAATAATCATAAAGTCTGAATTGGAACCGTTTCAAGTGGCAACCATGGTAGTTCTGTCATATCTGTGTGGGTCAATAATTTTTTTAGCAGTTAACAAAAGAGTGAAAAAGTGATCATCTTGTTTGGTTACATTTATTCATTGATGACGAGATAAGAGAGATTATTCTGTCCTTAAGATAGAAATGTTCAGCTCAATTAGGCTAACGAATTGATTTGGATCTAATGCTCTTTTCAGGAATAGCTAAAGTATAGATATTTTTGAATTTAGCTGATCACTATATATCAAATGGAGTGTGTGAACATGGTGATGATCGTGAGTGAAAATAGAATGTGTCTATACCTCTGAATCGTGTTCTTATTTATAGGGGCTGCTGACAAGTTGCATACTTGGACCTGAGCTGTGTCATGACGAGGCAGTCATTACAGCTGGTCGGCTGTTACCGCGTGGTAACGTATTATGCGTTACATGCCTTTGATAGCGATCCGTTTCATTATCTCCGGGTTGTCTATTACCAAGTTATCCATTGTCAGGTTATCTAAAATGGCTGATTATATTGGGCCTTCATACAGGTTCATAACAGAAATAAAAATATATAATTTTTAAATAAATGATTATGATGAAAATAATATGACTATTTTTTCACGATCATTCCTTTTTTTAGCAGTTAAAAGGTTTTTAATCTTTTAGATTTTGTTTTGCTTTTGAATTGGGATTTCTATATTAAAAATGTTACAGCTAGAGGTAGAACATAACGTGGCGGGCAACCTAGAATTCGCCGCCATTTACAATTCGGTTCTATATACGTCTCTGGGTTCTTTTCTGTTTCACTGTTACTAATATCGAGGCAGAATCTACGCGCGTCAAGCACCCGTGTGCAACACACTCTTTTTGCTAAAAAGTAAAAAGTAAAGGTAGAATAATAGAAGACATATATTATGGAAGACGTACGTTATATTTATGATATAAAGTTTTTATAATTTCTTACTACATACTATATATTTTTATTGTTAATTTATGAATTCAAGGTTATAATTTATAAGATTATATTTATTATTAATTTATTGAAAATTATAATTGTTAGATTGACAGAAATCAACGAAGCAAAAATATGAGAATAAGAATTGTAAAACTTTTAGATTGTAAGTATAACGCTCTTCAAAGATTAATTATTAATTTTAATAATAATAAATTAAGTTTCTTCCAACATTTAAATTTAAAGTTTCAAATAAACATCAAACTAAACAATAAGTTGTAATTTTGCGCCTTTATAGACCGAAGTTTCAAATAAACATCAAACTAAACAATAAGTTGTAATTTTGCGCCTATATAGACCAGAAAGGTTCATAAGTTCATAACTAACAAAAATCGTGGCTTGTTCTATTTCCTGTACGCTTTATATGTACAAAAATTGTAAAAGGTCACAATAAAATTTCGAATTATAACATATTAGTTGATAATTGGAACCAAAACGAGTGGATAGACAGGATGGTTATATCCAAAGTACTCTTGTTTTTTCTTTTTCGTTTTTATGCTTAGTGATGGTTTGCTTTTGTCTGACATTAATTAGTAGAATCCAAGTGGTTTATATGACTGCGTTCGCTCTACAGTTTACATGCTAATTGTTTGTACTTGTGTGAAGGCTCCAACAATAAGGGAACTAACTTAGCAATGTTAATACACAACAGTTCAAATGAGTGATTATATATCATGTTTTTAAAGAAAATTTATTGCTAGAAACATATTGAAGAGGGTTCGGTAGAGGAAAAAAAATAATTATCCGGAAATCACGATTTTAAAAAATATGATGAAAACATTCAGTTTACAATAATATTCAAAAATAAAAAATTTAAAAATATTCAATTTTTCAGGAATCCCCTTATACCAAAAGCTCCCTTTAAATTAACTTTAGCCAATTATATTATGCTGCTATCCAGGAAAGTAAATGACAACAGTAGCACACTATTGAATTTTATTTTTTACTTAATTTTGTCAAATTTGCTAAACAAAATATTATAAATATATATATAGATTGAGAGAGAGATTTGAAAGTAGGTTCATGGGCCAAGTCCGGCCCTAAGAAAAGACCCAAAAAGACCCGAAAGGCTAATACAGTGTATAAAACAAAGAGGCCGACCTGTTTGATTCTATCTCAAGATTAAATAAATAATAGTGTTGAAAAAATTGTGCCAAAAAGAATAACGCAGAAAATGGAGGAAAAAACAAAAAAAAAATTGAAGTCAAGGACATTCTCAATGCTTATGACTTGGCAATCACAAGTCCAGCTATGACATCTGTTCTGCATGGCAGATGTGTCCAACGTAGGTTGGATGATTGATCTCGGATTCAAGTGTTCCTCTCTGGATATCTATGGATTAGGTATCTGGAAGGAACGTGGATCACAGACACTGACCAGGGCGTTTGCCCCAAAGGTGTGTGATATGCAATGATTAGGGTTAGATTCTGTGTACCTTGTTACTCCACCTACCTTTATATAACGCGGTTCTAAGTTTTGCCAGGGTTGGGCCGAGATGAGTGATCCGAGATGGATAGTGGGCCTCGGTCCAGCCCATAACAACATCATTGTTATATGTCACACAATCATTGGTGGTTAGCCTTTCTTAATCACAATTAGGCAAATTTTAAAAGAATAATAAATAAATGTTAATTCTGCTAAAAATGGAGAGACTGATTTTGCCGTTTTGGAATTAAAAGGCAGTTTTGGTTTATCCAGTATCCGTTTGTGGCAAGATACAAGTGGTATTAAAAGATTGAATATTAAAGCATATATAATATGAATTATTAGAGATATCTTGAAGATAAGGGACCGACCAATAAATTTAAAATAACTTAGTCTTATATTCTTACCTAACAGGTGTGGTCGCGGGAAGGGGAGTATGTATGTGCACGCCTGCAAGTGAAAAATGAAACAAAAATACGAAGTTAATTATGGGATGCTGATCTTTCACATCCTAATGTGTTTGTAGCATTTTAATTTGTTTGATTCTTGGAAATACACGTATATATAATGTACGGCTAGCATATACGATGCACGTATGCAGTGTAGGTCCGGTGAGTGATATTGCTACGTGTGTTTCTGCCGGTTCGTGTGCATAATATCGTTTCATGTGACTCAATTAATCAGTGTTTGCCTAAATTAGGTGGGGATAATTAAGAACCGATGCTCCTTAGACAGCATTTAGATTCACATATATTGGATACATTTGCAAAGGTATTCAGAATCGAGTTAATTTCAATCAAACAAGAAAAATTGAACGAGTTTATCTTTATTAAATCTGAACAACTGATTTATATTTTAATTAAGAAAACCATATTATGTTATTTTTTAACTTCTTAAATTAAAAAAGATAAAAATAAACAAAAAAACACAAAACATGAGACGTTGGCTCTGTTTGATTACTGTTTTTTTAAAATAGTTTTTTAGTTTTCAGAACAAAAAAAATAAAAAAACTCGTTTGTTAAGTCATGTTTTGAAAAAAAAGATTAAAAAAATTGTAACTACTTTTTTGTTTTTATAATCAAATTTAGAGAACATGTCTGAGTTATTTTTTATTTTCTGTTTTGGTTTTTAACTTTCAAAATAAAAAAAACACATAAAAAACTGTTTTCATAATTATTCTACAAAACAATTTTAAGAATACAAAACCAAAACACAATCAAACAAATCCGTTATTTCCTTTTCTTGGACTTCACAAAAAATTCAAACTAGAGACATAACTGATTTTGGTTGGTTCAGATGAAAAGGAAGAAGATATGTCTCAAGTTTGTGTTTTTATTGTTTTTTTTATATAAACTGTTTTTATTGTATTTTATTTTAAAATCTTAAAAATAAGATAATATAGTTTTTGAAAAAAAATATGAATTAATGAATTAGATTTAATAAGTATGAATAATGTTTATAAAAAAAAGTATGAATAATTAGGATTTATTCACTGTTAATAAGAAAATTCAAATTAATAGAAAAACTTATGACAATAATAGTTAGAGTTTAAGGATTAATTGAAATGAAGTTAAAGCGGCATATACCTATTTGCAACAACAAAAAAATAAAAAATAAAATCGGTAAATAAAAGGGCCAAGAAAGAAAGAAAAACAGAAACAAAAATTAATCAAGAAATACTGATGACTCGCTCCCTTCTTATAGAGGCAAGATCAGCCTGATATAACAATAGTATACTACTCGGAGGTTCCACAAAAATCATCTGGTCCGCAAAATCACTGACATTAAGGATATAGTTTGCCAACCAATTTGCGAACATATTTCCTTCTCTGTATGTTCCCTACAAACGAATTTGTCAATTTTTTTTAATCCATGTCCATATACGAGCATTAAGTTGAAGCTCATGGACTGCTTCGGTATCCGAAGTGAGCACAATAATTGCACTTGAAGAATCATTTTCTATGATAACATTATTAAATTTTTCGTTACAAGCCAACTCCAATCACGGAAAATGCCCCATAGTTCAACTTTAAATGAGGAGCATACCCCCAATCTAACCGCAAACTCTCATCCACTTTCCACTCGAGTCACTTAACACACCACCACAAGCAGCTTGCCCTAGGTTGCTACATGTTGTACCATTATTATTGATTTTGACTATTCCAAACTCCGAGAATTGTCAATAAATATTAGAACAAACTTTACCACCACCAAATATCATGATTCCTCTAATTATGATGGTTCATACAAGATCTGATAATTTTAATTTTTTTTCTTTAAATCTTATAATAAACAACTCCTGAGCTTGTTTGAATGAGCATATAAAAAATCCATTATTTAATCTTTTCTAAAATATTTTTTAAAATAGTAAATTTATTTTATGTTTAATTGATGTAATATGTCAAAAATAAATCTTAATGATAAAAATAAAATGATTTTGTTTAAAACTTAACATAGATTAAACTATCAATTTAGTCTTCCATCGATTCAAGTGAAGTTTATTTGGTCCTCCACATATGTGTGATATCAAATAAATCTTTTATTTTATGATATTCAATAAATACTTTTTTTTTTGTTTGTAACAATATAAGTTTATTTGATATTAATTTTTACAAACTTTAAATGATTAATGTCATAAAACATAGCATTACATATATTTTACAAGCAAGGGTTTAATATTTCTGGTTTTGTTGTAAATTTATTTTTCCCGCCACTCTAAGATTAAAAATGAGTGGATCCCATTGTATTCCATTAACTTTTTCTCTCTCTTCTCATTATAATGAGACTCACTCATTTTTATGTGAGTGTAGTGGAAAGAAATTTCTACAGCAAAGATAGAAATATTTTTTCAAATAACCAACCACCTAAAAGTTAAAGATTAGAAGTGAAGGCCATCAATAATTTTCATATTATATCTCCTCAACACATCCCTTCAAATAAGAGTTCTTTAGACTTGAAGTATGGATATTGCCCATACCCATTTTATTTATTCTACCTTCTGTTGTCTTAATTTCATTTGAAAGTGGGGACGGTACATAAGGATCAAACTAATAACCCCGTGGTTACAAATCATGTTAACCGATCATTAAACTAACCAACTTAAACTTGAAATTGAATATTTATCAATGATTTTTATATTATATTCTCTGAGAATATATTTTATAAAATTTCGTACGTTGCAAAGGTAGAGATCTTGTTGTTAGGGATAAAGAGGGAAAAATAAAAAATAAAAATAACCAAAACAATTCATTGGACATGTTAAGCTAGTATTACACACATTCTCCTCTATCACAAGTTGATGAAGTAATCTAGCTTGGAGAACTCTTTCAAGTCTCAACTATGCGGAATTACGGATCATTACTTTTGATATTTAATTCGTTGGAATGAAAGGAAAAACAAAATAAATAAAAACATGTTAGCTTGATTATGGAATCGAAAACTTGATTTAAAACCTGACCCTTGCCTTTCGCAGTTTTTGAGAATAATCTTTATAAGTTCACATAAAACTAGGCCTAAATTTTAAACGGTATTTGTGTGTGTTCGTGTATGTTTTTGAAGATCCCGTGACTCAAGAGAGCTAAGCCACAATGCAGACATTATTTGGATCATCATAGATAACAATCAATTTTGCGGGAGTTCCTTGGTGAATGGCACTCTCTAGTCTCTCTCTCACCCAATGACATTGAGCCAAGTGAAACAAACCCTTAGACCATTACAGACCCCAAGCCAATTACACCGAATTCGACAAATCACCCGGTGGGTTGGTTCCAACTTGTACGTTTATTAAATTCAAATAATTTGTGGTTCTCTTCATCTCTTCTCCACGAAAAATTCTTACGTGGTCTTAAACTATTAACGACCTAAATTTATTATAAATTAATCTAGCAGCATAAATTTAATTTTTGTGCCACATCTTATGTTTTGTGTTTTGGGGATTAATGTTTTTAATATTATAGAAAATAAAATTATCTCTTACACATATATAAAAATGATTTTATAAGAGTTATGTTGTAGGAAAAGTGATTGTTTTATGTTATAGAGACTCATTTTGCGTGCCAGAATTTTTATTTTTATTTTGGTGCGGGCCCCACAAAACGTTGTGTGTGTAAGAAATTTTTTGTGATCATGTTAAATGATAGATGATAAACCCATACAAAAATATGTCAAAAGGATTCATGTTTTTTTTCTCCCTCTTTTCTCCATGGTCCTATATGGACTTTATACATTTTTATGTACGTGTAAAAAATAATTTTATCTTCTATAACATAATAATATTTTTCTCTATATTTTGAGATGATAAATGTTTTGACGAGATTATTAATTAATTAACCTAACACCTCACCTAACGATCCCTATATCGATTGTTATTTTTTTCTTGTTTTAGCAAGCTATGGGCACAAGTCAATGAGCAGCAAGTCCAAGAACATTATTGTTGAATTTTTATAAGCGACTAATTAATAACTGTTAATCAATCAATCTTCAATTAATTAAGCAAATCCTTCTCTATCTGCTCGCAGATGCCCTTGATTTGAGTGTAACCGGCTTATCACGCTCCATATGTTCAATTCAATTCAACGCCAACTAAGTACAACGTCATCTCTCACTATCCTTCATCCTACTCTATTGAGTTCCATTCATTTATCTTTCTTTACAAATATCGTTCTATTCTAATATTTTTTTTTTGTTACTTATTTTTCCTAGAGTAAATATTTATTTTGACTTTAAATTTTTGCCATCATGTCTTCATTTATTAGTAATGTTAAATTAGCCAATCTATTTATGTAGTACTAAGGGCATGTTTGAATGGACTTTTTTTAGCCCAAAGTGTTTTTTTTAAAAAAAAAAAACACTTCCACTACAAGGCCTGTTTGAATATTTATTAAAAAAAAAAAACAGAAGCCACAAAAAAAAATCAAAATTCTGATTTTTTTGGAATCTAAAATTTTTAACTTTAAAACAAAAACCAATTTTTTTTTTCAAAAGCCAAATTAAAAAAAAATCTAAATAATTTTAATTTTTGGGCCCTAATTAATTAAGCCACATGCATCGTGGGTGTGGCTTCGAACCGAGCTAAATTTTAACAAATTATACTTATTATATATAATTATATATAATTCGGCCCAGGTTAAAATTATAATTTAGCTCGGGCTATAATTTATAATTTAGCTTAAAATATTTTTGGTATTGGGTAATTTATATTAAGTTATGTGTTTAATTTTTACTTGTATAAAGATTTTTTTAGTAAAATTTGATACTGCCTGCTCAGGTGCTCTGTATTTAGTATAATTTAAATGAGAATGATTATATTTACAAACTTTTTGTTTACAAACTACACTATGTACTTTCGGATGTACACTAGGTTACACTATGTATTTTCGAGAGTATATAATATAATTTACAAAAAAATTATAATTTTTTTTATGAACGGATTATTCCCCAATTTAAATATATTATGATATAAACTAACTAAAACTAAAAAAATAAAATAAAAAATACACTGGTCGGGACAATTGCATAAATTGAATTCGAATATTGAGTTATCCACCGGTTGATACGTGATTTACAATCTTACTATAAATTTTAGATAAGGTTGATAGTTTATTTTAGTCTTGAAATGAAAAAAACCTCCATAACGTAAACTTTTACGTAAAAAAAATAAGGATTTTATAATTCTTATGTTGTAGGAGAATTGAAATCTTATGTTGTAGAGATAAAAAGCATGTGTGATCCATGTGTCAGAAAAAATTATATGTATGACCCATGTCAGCACGAAGGGTGTGTAGGAAAATTTTAATTTTCATGTTGAATGAGAATTATTAAATCCAAAAAATAATTAATAGAAAACTAATGTTAGTGCATATATTTTTGTTTAAAAAATTAAAATAATTATTCATTCTTCTTTTAACTTGTGTCAAGGCTGATTCGTAAGGAGAAACTATAACTGAACACTAGCTAATGAATATTCTAATGTAAATTTCATTTTTTATTTAAAAATCAAATTTTTCTCAGTTAAAATGGTTTTTTTTATATCAGTAAAACTCACATAATTTCAATTAAAGTGGGATTTCATTCTATTATTAAGCTTGTTCTAAATCTAAATTTGCCGCAAACAATGAAGTTTGGGTCCTGTTTTGTTATTGAATAACAAGATACGATACTATTGAGGAGAAAAAAACCATAATTTTTTTCATATTGAATTATAGGGATCAATATAATTCAATATGTATATACAATAATCCACCATGAGTAATTACGGGGATCACTAATTATATTGAAAAAAATAAAGTCACTTTTCAACTAGCTTTGTATATTGGGGTTTACATTTTTACGGTTGTAGTGTGCATGCAATAATCAAATACTTGTCATATATATATATATATATATATATATATATATATATATATATATATGTGGGAAAAATATTTCTCAAGCAGCTTGAGATAAGTTCATCTTCATCTAGCCCCAAAACTACGTCGTTTTAGAAGGGTGTTTATGTAATTTTAGGTGAATTAATGAAGGGTGTTTCAGTAATTTATTATATATATTTATTATATATATATATATATATATATATATATATATGGGGGTAAACCCAAAATTACGTAAGTTTATCTCCAGCTAGCCACAAAACTATTTTGATTAATGAAGGGTATTTATGTAATTTTAGGTAAAATAATGAAGGGTGTTTCAGTAAAATGTATATGATATAAAAATAAATAAAATTACAATAACACCCTTCATTAATTCACATAGAATTACATAAACACCCTTCATTAATCAAAACGACGTAGTTTTGGAGCTAGCTGGAGATAAACTTATCTCAAGCTGCTTGAGAAATGTTTTTCCTTATATATATATATATATATATATATATATATATATATATATATATATATATATATATATATATATATATATATATATATATATATATATATCTGTGTGTGTGTGAAAGCATTAAATGCGAAAAATCATAAACCATATAAAAGATGAAAGCATTAAATGTGGAGAAGCATAACCATACACATGTCTGTACGTAAAGCGGCCGTTGAAATGATTTTACCTTATATATTATTAATTATTGGAGTGTAAATGGGTTAGATTGACCTACAGGGACCTACGACTTTGCCTATATTAGGTCAAACTTAACCTATTACAAATAATCAAATGGAATAGGGCTAAACTTTTAATAAAACCTATTTAGAAAGCAGGTAATAAGTTTTTTTATACATGTCGAGCCTCTAAGCCTATAGGTCGACCTATATCATATTATTTATTTAAATAAAATTTATTTTTATAATTTTGAATAATAAAATAATATTATTTTAATTATTTTTTAATTATGAAATATTTAATAAGTTTGAATAGGCTAACAGACCTAGGCCAAAACTTTTATTTTTAAAATATAGATCAGATCACACTTGTGATTTGGGCCTACATTGATTAGGCCATACCCAGTGGCAGAGCCACGTGTTAGCTGGGTGTGGCGTCGGCTCGGGCTAAATTTTAATAAATTGTACTTATCATGTATAATTATATAATTAATTATAATTTGTTCCGATCTAAAATTGTAATTTGGTCCGGGCTGAAATTTATAATTTGACCCTATCAAAAAATTAAAATATATTTAGTGAAATATTTGAATAAGTTGTATTAAGTTATGTGTTCAATTTCTATTTATATAAAAAAACTAAAATATATATAATAAAATTTAAAAATATTTAATAAAATTATAATTCTTTTTTATGTTTCCTGCGGAAGTATTTTGTATTTAATATATATTATGATATGAACTAACTAAAATTAAAAAAAAAAATACACATATAATTTTTTAGTCTGGGCTCCTATTGGAGCTGGCTCTGCCACTGGCCATACCTAAAATTTTTTAACATCACCTATTTTAGCCCAAAACTAGCATATTTACACCCTTAATTATAATCTTTTCCTGAATCTTGTGACATGTTTTAACCTTAAATGGGGCAACTTCTCAATCCCTTGTACTTTTATTCATTTGGGGTTCTTGAGCTATAGGAATTTGGTTGGTACATATGATATATATTGCGTATAACCGGGTAATGTACATTGCATGTACATATATTTGAAATGAGAAAGATGGCAAAAAAAATGTTATGTTATTCACTTATTTGTATTTTTAGTTTAAGAAATGATATGTTATTTTAGCATCTCTGGTACTTATTAATAATAATCCCTATGTTTCCGTAAAAACTCCGAAAAATATAAACTAATGAAACTACAAGATCTATTCTAAAAAGAAGGGCCATCAACCACAGAACGTTGAAGCTTTACTATCATGTCGGTCTTAATATTTGTGTTTGTGTTTGAGATCAAACAACTTAGCTCGCTTTTCTATGGAAGCAAAATTTAAAGAAGGGTGACAAAGCCTGCAGGGTAGTGAGATTTAAGTTAATTAATGATTAACGATACAAGCATTGAATGATATTAAATTTTATTCTTCACTGATAAACGCGTCCATAAGCTTCTCTTCGAAGCAAGAGATGTTGGTTTTGTGTATGTTATATATGATTTTCAACCACAAGATTCCATATAACAGAACAAAAGATAAAAAATAGGTAATAAATATATCTTTCCAGGTTTGTAGAGTAAATCTTAGTAGCAAATATCCGTTCCCGTAACAAATAGTCAATTAAAAAAGAAAAGAAAATATCTATGGCTTCCATTGTTATCTCCATTAATTCGAACACCTAGCAATGAACACGAACGTTGAGAACATCATTCCGGTTGCTGGAATCCATTTCTTTCCTTGGCAAGTTGGCAAGTTAACCTCTATCACGTGATTCTTTATGTTTCTTTTTTCTTTTCTTTTTGAGTAAATATCTTTTTTTGTCCTCAGCAAATCTCACGACGCTCGTTCTAGTCCCTAGCAAATAAAAAGACCCATCGTGGTCCCTAAGAAAATTTAAATGGACCCATTTAGTTGAAATCGTGGTCCCTCACAAATTCAAAAAAAACTCATATTAATACATTAAAAGATTAAAATGGGTCCATTTTAAATTTTTTAAGGACCACGATGTCCCTTTTTATTTGTTAGGAACTAAGCGGGCATCATGAGGACAAAAAGGGTATTTACTTTTTTTTTTCTTTCTTTTTGGGGTAAATCTTCATTTTTGTTATTAAGGCACCAAAGCACCAAGTTGGGGTGCATTCACACACAATGTATTGGGGCCGTTGATTTGGGGGCGGCTTTAGATGAATGGCTGAGAATAAGGAAGTGCAACCCGTTCAATAAGTTATTGAACAAGTTTCAAAATCGGTTACCCAAAAGTTTTTTTTTTGGTGAAACCCAAAAGTTCTTAAATTGTGTGCATATTATTTTAGATATATTAATCGGTTTATTTTGTTATTCTAATAGTCCAATTCGAATATTGAGAGATTTATTATAACGCATGTTTTTTAAGATTATTATTTTTTCCTAGACCTCGAACTCGATGTTTTTTTGGGTAAAAGTTCTTTTATTTTCTCAGCTCTATTATATGTAATTTTTTTTTATAATTACAAGTCATTTTTATTAAGAAAAAATATCAGACTCCTTACCCTTTGTTAATTTTCAAAATAATAAAATATAAAATATAAAAATCCTTGATTTTTTCAAATGAAATGTTTTTAGTAAAAGTTTTTTATTTAAAAAAAAGAAAGAAAGAAGATAATCTAACTAGTCACTACCTAGAACCCGTTTCCCTTTTTTCCTGCTCCTACTATTTATATTTTTCTCCTTTTTGTTTTTAAATTCATTAAATGTGTGATACAAGTAGCTCCATCAAGTTAATATGGCTATCATTTGATCCCTTTGAGTTATAAAGTTCAAAGTAGATTCAGATATTCATCATCTACGTACGACCAACAACTAGCTAGAACAGAATGAAAGATATGCATAATTAAGGGCATAAAACATATTGGTATTGTTTCTTTTGAATTTAGAAGTTTTAAGAGAAGGGGCGCAATTGTTACTAGTGTTACTTGGTGAGAGAGGCCATGACACTGAACCATCAACAATAGATCAAGCTTGACCAATTATAATAAACTATATGTGTGCATAAATGGGTCGAAGATTTTTTTTTTAAGATTTTTTTTAAAGAAAATTTTAAATATATTAAAAAATATATAACAAGAAAAGAAAAGAAAATGTTTTAAATCAAAATCTTAAAATATTATGTTCATGTATCTTTACACTTATTTATATGGTATTTATTTACCTCATTCTCAATTAATGTGAGATTCCATAACACTTGACCTATATTGATATGCCTTCCCTTAACAAAACCTCTAGCCAAATACCTGGACAACCTAAACCTAACCTAACTCTGATAAGGTTTTAACTTTTAGATTGAGACCTGATGTTAAACCCGCATGTAGTGATCGGGATAGCTGAGCCTATATGCATGGGCTCCCCTAGTCTGTCGTCTAACATTGTTAAGTTTATGGGTCCTCTCACTTATATTGTCTTAACTTAACTCATTATCAATTAATGTGATACTCCATAATATCCCTCAAGTGTGAAACCTCGCATTAAATATTTGTCTAGCTTGAGCTAAACTTGACTTTAATACTACTGTCAAATGGGTAAGGAAAAACCCATGGCTGAAGTCCATAATCACTGGGTTAAACGAAACCCACCATGACAAATGTGTCTAGTGTTATAAAATGTTAAAATCAATTGTGATTTTGGTTGAAAAAATAAACCTAATGTTAAAGTCCATTTAAATATACTTTAAAATCCACTAATTTAATAATATTTGAATAAGTTTAAGGCACCTAATACCGGAATAATGTGATTTAATAAAATTAGTATAAGCCATAATCTAATAGGCTTTTATGAGAACACCAATTATATTATATTTATGTACGAGTAGGTTTTCTATGTTGGAAAATTTTTTGGGCTACCATTAATTGGTAACTTTATTTATCAAAAAGTAGGCGGATAATATGGTCCATTTATTTTTAAGATGAATGGACAATAGTTCCACCATAATATGTGATCAAATTAATTGTATATATGAGATGTGCACATTAATTATTTTTATAATATGTGGCTAGTGAAAAAGTGTAGATCATTACTCAATAATCCGTAATGAAAGGGTTATTTTGTAAATTAAATTATATTTGCAGCTAGGTTAAAGAAATATAAATCTTTTAGGCTTCTTCTTCATCTTGAGTTTGCCCCACTGAATAACTGTCCTGTCTCATAAATAGTGGGAGAACACCTTACTTAGCACAATCGCTATCCACTTCCTCCAATACTTCTTTATTCATCCATTCATAATTAACGCAAATAAGATCATTGATGTTCTAAAATTCATAAAATTTATGAATTTTTATTTACATTCTATGCTCTCCATCGAGAGCTAAAGCGGTGCCAACTTCATGGCAGCTGTACTTCCTCTACTGAAAAGGTTGTTGACAACAAAAATGGAGGAAATGGGAAATTATGCGGCTGCTTGGAGAGGGGATTATAATAAAAATAACTAGTAATAAATTGGCTAAAAAGATAAAATAAAATTGAATAGCTAAAATTTAAATGAAGTAAAATATTTTTATTACCAAATTTTTTTATTGTCACTCTAATTACCATTGGATTCAAAAAAAAAAATTTCTCTTTTGATTCAATTTTTTCTCTAATTCAATGGTAATTAGAGTAATAGTAAAAAAAAATTATTAGTATGAATATCTTACATAAATTTAAATTACAACAATTCGAAGGCCCTTTTTTTAAGAATTTCTTAAAAATGGGTAATGTATCATGGAACCGGGGCATCCGTGCTCCAAAGTTTTTTAGGAGTATGGTAGAATTCTCCGTTTCTTGAATATTTTAGTACGACAATGAATAATAAAATCAAACAATTTAATTTGATTTTTTTTTTTAAATCAGTTCTACAAAATTAAAAAGATTTGCCCTTTATTTAAAGGGATTTTCCCCCACAGAACAAAGATGCTACCGGTATGACCTATTGCAAAATTGCGATAATATATTTCCCAAAAGGGAAATCAAAGAAAGGCAAAAAAAAAAAAAAAGGAAAAGAGCTACACCATGTTGTTTGTATTAGAAAGATAAAGAATCAGATTTCTTTAGCTATTTTCTTTTTCTTTTTCTTTTTCTTTTTTGGATAATTCTTTTTCTTTTTCTTTTTTGGATAATTCTTTTTCTTTACTTTTCTTTTCTGGGTTTCACTTCCCTTCGTTGTATTTTTTTTTTTTTTTTTTTCCATTTAAAGTGAGTACAAGCTTTTAACCCATAAGGATGAGTCAATTTATTTGCTTAGTTAGAAGTCATCTTTTGTTCTTTTTTCTTTCCGAGTAATACGGTAGCTACTTTTATATTCTCATGAAAGTTTATTCGTACGATAAAGGATCAGATCTCGCAAGCTATGCCCTTTTCATTAGTTAATTCTTTTTTTCAATTCGAAGTGGTCTACGACTACGAGTGATGACAATTATGTACTCGTTTGATTGTGTTATATTTTTTTGTTTCTTAAAATTATTTTTTAAAATAGTTATGAAAATAGTTGTTTTTTATATTTTTTTTTGAAAGTTAAAAACTAAAATAGAAAATAAAAATAACTCAAACATTTTTTCTAAATTTGATTCTAAAAATAAAAAACAGTTATAATTTTTAAAATACTTTTTACAAAACAGGTCTTAGTAAATAAGTTTTTTTTTTTGTTCTGAAAACTAAAAATTATTTTTGAAACCAATAACCAAACAGAGCCGTACATTATCGTCGCTCATGAGCACTAGCTAGTTTAGTTTAGACTAACTTACAGTGATTTTACCAAAAAAAAAAAAACTTACAGTGATTTGCACCTCCTTCCTTTATTATTATAGTATTTGCGATACTGTAAAATAATGGAAATCAAATGTAATCAAGAAAATCATCAGGACAAACCACAGAATTACTAAGAATTTTTTTAAAGAAGTTTCCTAATTAATGTTCCCTACAATTTATTATTCTGGGCATGAGTTTAAGTCTTGAGTTGTTATTGTGGACTAAAAAATTGTTTTAATTTAAAATTATTTTATTATATCTACAAGAAGGTTTTGTTATAAAACAATATAAACATAGAGTTTTATAAGAGTTATGTTGTAGGAAAAATGATTGTGTAATGTTATAGAGATTCGTTTTGCGTGCCAGATTTTTTTTATTTTTTTTTGCTGCGGGCCCCACAAAATATTGTGAGTGTAGGAAAGTTTTTCTGTTCATGTTAAATGATAGATGATAAACCCATAAACATAATGTATATTATGCTTTGAATTATTTTTTCATATTCTAGATAGATATACCAGAATTATTTTTATAGGAAAAAGTTTAAAAACTACCTTATGATTTTGATTGGAATCACTTACCCCCCCCCCCCCCCCCCCCCCCCCTTCTTTTTTTAATCACTTGTTCATCTAGGTTTTTTTTCCCATCCAAAACCATTTTTAACACCATTAAAAACTTAATCAATCTACTTAATTTACCCTTCTTAACCAAACCATCCAAAATCTAGTGACTAGAGGTATAAATTAGTTGAAACCTTTGATTCATATAAATGGAGTCTATGTAAAATTTTAAATCTGACTTAATCTATCAATATTTTATAAGCTAAATAGAGACCGTAGAACCCTTACTTGAAGATGTTAAAGAAGCCTTAGGCCTTGTTTGAATGCTATTTTTAAATATAATTTTTTTGGTTTTCAGAATAAAAAAACTTATTTAATAAGATCTGTTTTTTTTAAAATATAATAATAAGAATTGTAATTATTATTTTTTATTTTAGAATCAAATATAGAAAACATGTTTGAGATATTTTTGTTTTATGTTTTGACTTCTAATTTTTAAAATAAAAATACTATAAAAAACACATATTTTCATAACTATTTTATAAAAAGAATTTAAGAACGAAAAATTCAAAACACGATGAAACTGACCGTAGATTCCGGAAGCATGTCTTAATTTGTTTTCTTTAAGGGGGCATTTGGTATGAGGTATTTTTTAGGATTTTCGGGAAATTAAATATTTCAAATTTTTTTATTTTCAGATATTATCATAAACTGATCGTTTCGATCATATTTCTGAAAATCGTGATTCTCGGATAAAAAAAATCTCCTCTCCCAAATGTCCCCTAACTGTTTGGGCAAGTGCCCTCCATGTGTAAGAAAAATAAAATAAAATCAGCAGTGCATTTTACTATAATTTTAAGACTTTTATAATAGTTTTGTTTTTAGGAAAAATGATTATGTAATATTATAGAGATTCGTTTTGCGTGTCTTAATTTTTTTTTCTTCAAAAAGTGTGGACTCATAAAATATTATGTGTGAAGAAATTTTTTTTGTGTCATCTTAAATAATGAATGCAAATCCCTAATTTTAATTTTGTGATAAATATCAAATGTTTAGGCAAGGCTGCGACAGTGATGTACAAATACACTTCATCAGCTCGTATGGGATTTTGTCTCGAGAGTACAAGAGAGAGACGAATCACTGTTCAGTCGATTGGCCCCACCGTTGGCACTTACTTCACCGTTCACCACCGGCTACCGGCGCTGTTTACTGCCACCTAGAAGTGAAATGTGTACTTCATCATGTGGTGACGAAGTGGCCTATATATTTCGAGATTATTCAATGTGGTCCATAATATAAATGGAAGGATAAAATTGAAATAGAGAAATAATAGCAGGATAAAAAAGATAAAAAATTGATATTGTAAGAGAGAACACCAAATTATTGGATAATCCTGTTGAAAAATATTTCCCTGTATTTCAACAATCAATTATTATATATAATAGCAAGGAGAGCTAGAGAAAATAGTGCATGAGGTTTTTTTTTTTTTTTTTTTTTTTTTGGTAAACCATGAGGTATCTTTTTTTGTTTTTTTTTTTTTTGGGGGGGGGGGGGGTGGTGGTAAACAAATACAAACGTGTGTTGATATATTTAATAAATTAGTGTATTTATTTTCTTGAGTAAAATAATATATTTATGCTCAATAGTTGCAATTTACTCTTCTTTACCAAAAAAAAAAAAAACAATTTACTCTTAACTTTTTTATATTCGTTATAAATACTTTTATTTAAAATTTCCGAACTTGTTTAATATTTTTTATTTATTAATTATCTATTTATTCACAAGAGATATGTCACAAACGGTTCTATTCACGACAACCTTTTCCACAGACAAAGAGTGTTCACTGATGCCATAGTAGAGGGTATTTTTGGCAGAGAAACACTCCTCTTTCTCCCATTTGCATAGGGAACTTAAAATACCACATTGCAAAAGGTCTTTCCCAATAGTGTTTTCCCCCATAATTTGTACACACAAATACAAATTGTTGGGCAACACAGATGCATGAGGAAAATTTTAAAAAACTTCAACCAAACAAAGAAGTCCAAAAAAGCCACGCTCAAATGCATGGGTAAATTCTACAAAAACCTCAACCAAACGCCCATATTACATCTAATTGCCTAAATAATCAGTTTAACTTTATTCGCATATATAACCCATACTATGCGCAGTCTGCTATGTATTGAAACTTGCATGACATCTGATTATGCCCTGTCTTGGCTAAGCAAAAATGAAGTTGGTTACGGCTTACAACTACATCTAATAATTAATTTTGCATGTACTCTATCATTTGAAAGTAA